>JALIZH010020117.1:0-65865 GCA_030522465.1 Rhipicephalus appendiculatus
CATTTCAAAGCGAGGACGGGCTCTTCGCAGGGAGGACATCAATTCGCCCATTTGACCCGACCGCCAGTCTGCGCTTAATAATAAGTGTTAGTTAATATAACCCCTTTACTTACTGCCGTGCATGATCTCTCTAGACATCTCAACATGACTACCGCTACATAAAGATGATTACGAAGGCGGCAAGCGAGAATTCTTTCCCCCCTATTTTTGAGGATTTCTGGACATTTCCTTGAAACACCTTCTTTGTAGTGTGCCTCATTTAATTCTAACCAGAGTTTTAAAATATACCGAGGGGATTTATGACGGCCTGAAGAAATGCATGTTGCTGACTATTGCATGAAGAAAGTCGCACTATCTACTGTCCTGCTTAATTGCTTAATTATGAAGCGTTAAATAACTAACTTCGAAAGCAACGCGCCCGCGCCATACGCTCAGATTGTAAAGTTATGGGTCACTTTGGAAAACGTCCAATTAGACAGTTTCTACATTTTTATCTAGTAAGTATTGTTGCTTTTCTGCTTACTGCGGGTGCGCGCAATAACTCGTATAAAACCGCTTGCGCGCCGTATTTTCTGTGCACCCTAACCTACGCGTACGAGCGATATGCTTCCTCGCGCCCTACAGACAGTGGTAGAGGAACACAGCGGTTATCGCCTGCGCTGCCGCAAGCAACAATATCGGGGTCACACAGATACCATCATCGTCGCTGTGCGGTCACCTTTTAACACGCAGCATACGAGGCCGAGTGATGTGGTCGTTTGGAGGCACTACAATGATGGCGTGCAAGCGGTCATGTCACGCCGTTTTTAAAGACGATAGTCTTTCTTGGGATACCTACACGGAGAAATTTTGGTCTGTCTGTTTCTCTGTTTGTTTGCACGTCACACGATTCAGCTAGCTGGCCAAAAGTTTAACCCCCTGCCTTACGACCTCCAATCTTGACCGAAAGGCATGTGTTCATACGGGTGAGCGTGGGCAATTAAAAATCAAATATTGCGGATACCTGAGGCACAACATCAATACCTTAGTAACGAGACCGCGGGCCCCAGCCGCCTGCCTACTGATGGACCGAAGATGGGCGACCGTGCCATCGCATCCGTTCCTTGCGACTCCACCGACAGCTCATCCATTGAAGATATGGAATCGGAAGCTGATTTCTCGACGTTCTCCTCCCGCCGGCTGAAGCGAAAGCTTCCAAGGACGTCCTCTTCAAGGGACTCGCAACCGGCGCTGGATAACGGCAAGCATTGTTTCACCATCTCGTATGTGCCTACCTCTTCAGCGGACAACTTGAAATCGCTTAACAGGCAGTCATTAACTGAATATTTTGAGCGAGTCGCACCTGCGCAAGTTAATGAAATTCGCATCAATGGCAGGAAGAACATACTGTCTGTAGATGTGACAAACAAGACTATTCTTGAGAGACTAAAGGCCGTCACGCAACTGGGAAGCATCTCAGTTCGCTCGTTTCTTGCTCACGGGAAAGGAACCACGATTGGCGTCATCAACGACGTGGACATTGAAATCACTGACGCTGATCTCCGTCGACTTGTAACGTCGACCGTCAGAGTCGTGAATATACGACGCTTTGGGCAGTCTCGCTGCATCAAACTAGTGTTTGAATCTGAGACTTTGCCTACCCACGTCAAGGTTGGATATGTCAGACATCCTGTGCGCCCTTACGTGCCACGGCCTTTGCAGTGTCACAAATGCTGCAAACTGGGTCATGTAAGCGCGGTGTGCACAAGTGAGATCACTTGCCAGCGGTGCGGCGGACCTCATAAAGTAGACAACTGCGATGCTGCTGCTTCTCTGAAATGCCCAAACTGCTCTGGAGCACATGAGGCAACATCAAGGGACTGCCCAAAGATAAAAGAAGAAATGCGTGTCCTGCGAAAGATGGTGAGGGACAACTCGACACACAGGGAAGCTGTCTCGTCCATCCGTCGTCATAGACGCCTATCCAAACGCAGGCACCAGCGGAACCTCAGTGTCCATAGGACTGATAGATCGTCTACAGCACAAGATGAACACATGCTTGCGCAACACAAGGTCGCAAGGACCATCTCGAGTGCACCACACCCAAGGGATGCGCAGAGCGGGTCAGGGCCAGGAATGCAAGCCGATGCGTCTGATGCTGAATGGCCTTCGTTACCGTCTAGAGCAATAAGAAAAACCACATTATGGGCTGCAGCTCCAAAGGTGGCTCATAACGATAGGCAAGACTTTGAAAAGACCCAGACTACACTGAAGAACCTGCTGAAGTCCATTCGTGCAATTCTCTGCGAACTACAGACACCGGGCGCGAAGGCAGGAGTGCAGATCCTCACCGTGCTGGAACCGCTCTTAGTAGCGCTTCCATAGAACAATATGGCGAATTCGTTCGAAGAGCGTGTACGTGCATCTGCTATAATGCAGTGGAATGCAAGAGGTTTGCGAAGCCGGTTGTTTGACTTTCGACAACGGATGTTTAAATACCAATTCCCTGTGGTTGTTATATGCGAGCCTAATATGAAGTCGTCTTTTCGGATATCCGGATACGTGACACTGGTCTCGAGACGACCGAAGTGCGAGTAAAGTGCTGGTCTGTATACGTCGTGACTTAACGTACGTGAGGCATGACGAGGCTCCTCACGCTTCAAATGAATATATATGCTTCACTGTGAAACACAAGCGGCGTTCCCTATCTATAATCGGGGGATATATTTCCCCCAGAAGCAGCGTGGACTGCTCTCACCTCTTATCTGTGCTCCAGACTTGCCCTGGTCCACATCTGTTAGTTGGGGATTTTAACGCACATCATCCCATGTGGGGCTCTGCTACAATGAACGGCCGCGGCAGGGATATTGCTGATCTTGTATTAAATCAGGGTCTGATTTCCGTCAACGATGGGTCGCCTACCTTTCTTCGCGGCGCATCGTACAGCAGCTGCCTGGATGTTTGTTTTGTGACTAGGACTCTCTTACCAACTACTTCTTGGTGTGTAGACATAGAAACACACGGAAGTGACCATCTCCCGACATACATACAACTGAAAGGATTTCGCCGCTCCGCTCCCCCTTCTGTGCGAAGTGTGGACTGGCAAGAATTCCAAACCTCAGTCGACTGCCAGTGTAGCAACATCGAATCTATTTCTGAAATATAGAGTGTCATCGCATCAGCCTTAAGTGCAAATACGAAGCATGTCAATATACCAAAACCAAGATCGCAGATTGACGTACAATACCAACACCTCCGTGCCATCCGTCGCCGTGCAGAGAGAAAGTATAGGAGGACGAGATCGCCATCAGACTTGTCTGCATCTCGTCGAGCACTGCGGCATATACTACGACACCTCGATAAGCTAGACAGACAACGGTGGAGGACATTTTGTGGTTCCCTGGACCCCAGGAAGCCGCTATCGCGTATATGGCAGGTTGTACGGAGCCTTCAGACACCTACGCAACAGTTGTTTCCTTTCCGAGCTGTGGCACTAAAGCAAGGCCGCAGTGAAGTAGATGTAGCAGAAGATTATTGCAAATCGTTGGTAGGCACGTCCTGCTCACCGATATCGCTTGCCAACTGTGCCTCACCGCCATCTTGTGATGATCGCCTCGACTTGCCGTTTACTATGCACGAACTCGACGCCGCGATTGCTGCCTCTCGACGCTCTTCCGCGCCAGGGCCTGATGGGATCACCTATTCGGCTCTCTGTCACCTCAGTCAGGAGGCGCGGAAAGCTATGTTGTCTTTCTACAACTCTACGTGGGAAACGGCAACAGTCCCAGACAGCTGGAAGTGCAGCCGCATAGTGGCCTTACTGAAACCAGGCAAGTGCTCATACGAGCTTTCTTCGTACAGGCCGATTGCCCTAGCCAGTTGTATCGGCAAAGTAATGGTGCTGACAAGACTAGAATGGTTCTTGGAGAAGAATTTCATCTTTCCAGACTTTATGAATGGCTTCCGCAGAGGTCGATCGTCAATAGACGGCGTCGTAGACCTAGTTTCGTCTGTAGAAAAAGAAAGACAACATCGGAGATTAGTAGGCGCAATTTTCTTGGACATAAAAGGGGCCTACGATAACGTCCTTCATGAGGCCATCCTTGATGCGCTTGAAGACATTGGCATAGGAGGCCGCCTTCACGCGTGGGTAGTCAATTATCTTAGCGGACGTACCATTTTCATGTCGACGCCTGACGGTGACACGGTCCGGCACCACGTGAGCCGTGGAGTTCCACAAGGCGCGGTCCTCAGCCCCATACTTTTCAACGTCACGCTCATAGGTCTTGCAGCTGAGCTTCCAAACGTTGTCAAAATCAGCGCCTATGCGGACGATATATACATATGGGCATCTGGAGCAACGCGTCCGCAGCTGAGAGCAAGACTACAACTCGCGACATCAGCAACCTCAAGGTACTTGCGCCGTCAAGGCCTGCAGCTTTCAATCGCAAAATGCGCTGCATTGACGTTCACAAAGAAATCAATGACGCGGTACCCGATCTTTGCTGCCGGTGCAGCGATTCCTGCTGTCACGCACTACCGATACTTAGGTGTCATCATTGACCGCAGCCTATCTTGGACGAAGCATGTCGCTGCACTACGGACTAAACTTGTTAGTTTTGTAGACGTTCTAAGAGTTGTGGCAGGACTAAGATGGGGCCCTTCTGAGAAAAGCCTCCTGCAGTTATACCAGGCATTGTTCGTTGGCTATCTACGGTACAGCTCACCTGTGCTTTCGAGAATGCGTGCAACATGCATTCGCACTCTGGAGAGCCTTCAAGCGCGAGCGCTGCGAACAGGCCTTGGGCTACCGAGGTGTACATCAACCTCTGGCACCATAGAGGAGTCACGTACATACCCCGTAGAGGTTTACCTATCTTGTGAGCCTCTTCGAGTACACCTTCGTCTGCTGACCCGACACGCAAACCATCCCTTGTATTTGCTACAGAGGGACCGACCAGGCTGCGCCTACACACGTTGCATAGACACACATAGGCACGTCATTCCTTCAGACTTCGCACCTGCCGTCATCCCCGAAGTGCCACTGTGGACGCTCAACAGACCACAGGTGTACCCTCATATACCTGGGATTACGAAAAAGCGTCATGTTTCTTCTGCTGCCCTCAAACAACTGTCTTTGGCACATTTGGCTCAACGATACGGCGATTATGTTCACATATACACCGATGGATCTGTGACTTCATGCGCTTCGACTGCGGCCTTTGTGATCCCTCATTTGGGTACCTCTCGGAAGTACAAGTTAGACCATAAGTCGTCTTCGACAGCTGCAGAACTTGTTGCAATATGGGAAGCCATCCAGTTTGTGTCCGGCCAAACAGCACGTAAATGGTTGATACTTTCTGACTCAAAATCCGCATTGCAAGCCATTGACTCTTGCGCAAAAAGCGGACAACATTTTGCATTAACTTTAGAAATTATTGAAGCATTCGACCTCACGCAGAGGAATGGCCACACAATCACATTGCAATGGATCCCTGGACACAGTGGACTGGCAGGCAATGAGCTTGCTGATGCTGAAGCAAGAGCCGCTATGTATAACAGCCCCATTGACGTGAAAGTGCCGTACTCCAGAAGTGACGTGAACTCTTTATTGAGATCGCTCATGCGAGAGTGCGCAACGGCTTATTGGTCGCGGCCAGACCATCGATGCAGGCGTCTGCGAGAAATAGATCCTGAGATGACTTTTCGCCTCCCAGCTACAATCAACCGCGGCAACTCCAGTTTACTACACCGGATTCGTCTGGGTGTTGCATTCACTCGCCGCTACGCACACCACATCCGCCGTGCGGACAGCCCGAACTGTGAACGCTGCCAAGTGTGTGAAACAACGGCGCATATATTTTGTGATTGCCCACTTTACGTGTCGCAACGAAAAACGCTAGCTTCAACGCTGGCAGGAATTGGTGTGGGAACGCTAAATGAAAGTGGCATTCTGTCAGCAATGTGTGATCAGACTAGATCAACAACTGCTATAAGAGCCGTAATAGATTTCCTAAGTAGTACACGACTGGACGCTAGACTCTAGCGAAGCCACAATGCTGTGTGTTCATTGTATATACGCATAACCTGTTTCTCTCCCCATCATCACCCTTCATCACTTCTTTTTTTTCCCTTGTCCCTCTTCCCCTGTGCAGAGTAGCAGGCTAGAGCGAACTAGCTCAGGCCGACCTCTCTGCCTTCTAATAAATCATTCTCTCTCTCTCTCTATAGATACGTAATTATAAAGATCCTAGTGTTTATTACGCGGCGCTGAAAATGCGCCGCTGTGTACAAAACAAGTCTCCGCCCAGTGATTTAACTTCGACGCTGTGGTGCTGCCACCTGGCAGCAGCATAGTTCAACACTAGCCGATGTTCCCCGGTAGCGCTGTAGATGGCGTCCTCTTCTGTTTTATCAATGCCAGCCAGATGCGGCTGATTCATCGTAGAAGAGCGCTGTCTCAGGCAAGGCAAAACATATATGGCCGCTTGATGAAATACGACCCACTCTACACGACATGATCAGAGAACGCAGAGAAAAGACCGACGACCCAATTTCAGCGGAGAAACGCCGGTGTCCGTCTAAGCGTGCCCTGGAAAACGTCCGAAAAACGAGCCCAGCGGCTCGTTTTTCCATGCCGCTCATGCAGTGCAGTCGGCACAAGACTATCGTCTTTCGACGACATTTGCAGCGAAGAACGCAGATACGCGGCCAGTTTTTTTGTTCACAGGTTCCTGCACGGCTAACGAAAAACAGTCATACTTATAGATAAGCAGTTAAGAACTCTAGAATCGGATACTCTGCCAAATGGTCTGCAACTTTCTAGTTGGAATTTTAGCCCAGGCTACCTGTCCCTTTATTGTTAGTAATTATTCATTCCTAATTAAGCAATGAGGCAGAACGCAAAATAGCGTGATTTATTCCATACGGTAGTTAGCAACATGCATTTCCTCGTGTCGTCATAAAGTGCCTCAGCACATTTTTAAACTTTAAAGTCTGGCTGGAGTTAGCTGGGGCACCCCTGTATTGTATGTATATCTTGGTGGATTACTAGATGGGGGCCGATTCATCAGAGGGAAGCTCAATAAGGAACAACTATGGGCTGAAGCGCACACGAAAGTCGCTCCTAAATTATGATGAACAGTTCACCGTTATCCCAAAAGCAAAAATAGGCGAAGCTTCCAATAAGCTACGTAAGGGTTGAAGAATCGAAACTGAACGATTCTTAACACTAATCTTGTTGTTGATAGGCGGTTTCTAGGCCATGGATACGTGATGCAGGTTGTCTCTAGGTTGAGTGAAGATTATGCGAGGCTTTAGCTAGGTGATGCTAGATTGTTTCTATGTTGATTCTCAATGCAAAAAAAATTAGGTAGATCCCAAGTACCAAGGAAATCGATGTTATGCGAAGCATGGGGTGGTAAGGTGACTGGGTTGTAATTTTTTTATTGAGAGAATCTTTACGAAATGAAGCTGAAGATATGTAGAAATGTATGCACACACATATGTTCAACACTCGCATATGTTTCATATAATCAGTTATTTACAGTTGCGTGACGATGCCATCAGAAACGTGGGTATTACAACACCAGAAGCGGTATAGGCTCTCTACAGACGTAACTCATGAAATCGCCTCTAGCGGTAACAAGCGCAGATTTGGAAGGACGTTCTCAGCCGCTCGCACAGGGGAGCAATCGCGAACGACGCCTTTTTCGATGTCAATGCTTTTCGTGCTTTTCGCGCTTGGCCAGTGGTCAGAGCGACGGTCCGTCCGCGTTATCAACGCTATCAGAACAATCGCTGGTGTCCTTTGTTTCAAGCTGCCGCCGAGTTTGCTGCCGCGTAAGCCCGAGGGTGTATAAGCTTTGATCGTTTAGTGAGCGAAGCGGCCCGCGCTCCACGCGTGCAGTTTTGCTCAACGGGCTCGTCCCCTCCGTTGTCGTTTTCGCCAAGAATTTTATGTGGCCGCGTTCGCCTGAGGGCAAACGAAACCTGGCGAAAAACAGCACAGGCGTTAACACTACGGTTCTCTCACGGTTATCTCACGTCTCTTTAAAGCAAACGGGAACGAAGACGCCTCGAACGAAGCACCAAAGCGCAGTGCCGTGGCTTATCGCCGCTTGCGTCGTCTGATCCCGTATCACACCAAATGTGCTGCCATGGCCGCTTTGGCGCTGGAGGCAGCGCACGACTGTGACGGCTCCTAACGTATGCACGGTGCTCATAAGCTGATAATGTAGCGCGTGTGCCTGCGAGGATGGTAGCCCTCGATAGTGCTACGTAAACAAACTACAGCGGATGGCGCTTAAGTATACAATTGACGTTAACCCGACATGACTCCTTCATCATAGGAGTAAATATGCAATGTTTTTAAATTGAGATAGCCAGCATCGCAATTACAATTGACGTTTCCTCAACATTACGCCTGCATAGGGTCTTTTTCCAAAGCAGTTTCAAGACCTTACGCGGCTCTGTGGTAGAATACTTGATTGCCACGCAGAATGCTTTGTTCGATTCCTGCTGGGCTCTGATTTATATTCATTGCATTCGTCGGGTCAACGCCGCCGATGTCAGTTTTTCCTAACGCTCTCGCATTTAAACGAGCAACGTTTGGCCTCGCCCTTCCTGGGTAGATATAAATTGTCAAACACCTGTGGCTCGTACCCGCATACTGCGGCCCGTGCTTTACGGGTATGAGCCAGATGTGTCTGGAGAAATGAGTTTGACGACGTACGCGACGGGATTTTCACGTTATTCAAGTCACGACCAGCAAGACATATTCGTCAAATTCTCTGATCCTCCCGCACTAACTTTGGTCTACCTTCAGTTGAGAAGGTGACCACGAGAGCACCCAGACCTAGGCCGCTAGATAGATAGATAGATAGATAGATAGATAGATAGATAGATAGATAGATAGATAGATAGATAGATAGATAGATAGATAGATAGATAGATAGATAGATAGATAGATAGATAGATAGATAGATAGATTTGCAGTACGCAAAGAAATCCTTCGCATTTAAAAGGTTCGAGCTAAACCACCGATATTCACAGCAGGGTGTCGGAACGAAATGTTTTTCGTTACGGTTTTAGTTTCGTTCCACCGCAAAAAGTTCCGTTCCGTTTCTGTTCCGGAACGAAAAAAAATGTTCCGTAACTGTTCGTAACGTTATTTATTTGTATGCATGAATGTGAAGTTAAAGTAACGATAAAAATATTGGTTTTGTCGTATATTTACTCACGCTCCTCTTAAGAAAGTGGGACAGGGGTAGAACACGTTCTTGCCACGTTCTTAAGAGGAGCACAACTAACTGTACCTCGAATTCCTACAACTCAGTGCAAACCAGTGCACTTCTCAATTATAGCAGACTTTCTCAAAAGTGAATTACGAATATTTTGAGCAGGTTCAATGCTTTGCGTCAAGGGAGTGAGTGTGATCTCAGAAGCAGCCCGTCATCGAGCGTATACCTCTCATACGCGAGACCGCTGTTCATATAAAACAAACTTGCGCGCCGAGAATACCCTCTCCACGCTGGAATGTCTCGCAGGCGCATAGGAGTCCACTTGAGTTATCGTAAACATCTCTTGTTGTCACTGTTTTCGTTTTTCGCACAATTTCAACTCATCTTCTCTTTAGAATTCTTGCCTGAGGTACGCGCTAGTTCTGTACTCTGAGATGTGCATTATTGCTCACTTTTGATGACCTCGCTTGTTCCGAATTGCCAAGTTTCCGAGTGAACCGAAAAACGATAATAAAATTTCGGTTTCACTCCGGAACGAAATAATAGATAACGTTTCGGTTACGTTTTCGTTCCGGTCAAAAATATCGTTTTTTTTTGTTTTTCGTTTTCGGTTTTCGTTCCGTTCCGATACACTGATTCACAGACACTTCACGGATGTCCAAACTCCAGATACAGACTCGCGCTGAAAGAACGCGTTCGCACCTCTCATAGATTCATGGCCACGTCGTCGTTTGCCTAGGCCTGCCTTCGCTTCGCGGTCTTCTCGGAGCCGCCGTAGCCTTTCCCGTTCCCTGGTATTCTCTCGTTGCTCGTACTCGGGGTCTTCGGCCCGGCGCCATCGCTTCGCAGCCATTTCTTGGGCTATCTTTTGCCTTCATTTTTAGTGAACCAGTGTCTAGTGGTCGGATTTACGCTATTTCTGTGACGCATACCGGTTTATGATCATGATGATAGCTTTCTAGTCGTTTTGTTGGTTGGTCAAATTTTATTAAGAGTCCTGAGAGACGCGACCAGCGCGCAGTGGACTCCTGCCACATCGGGACGAGCACGCTAGGCCTGACCGACGTATAGTGAACTCTGTGGACGTCTAATTTCCGTTGTTGGTGCTTGTGATGGAGGAGCACCACTTGGCCGTGTTGGCTTGATCGCTCCCATGTAACGAGTTCTCTGGTAGGCCGCACAAATTACGTCTAAGGTAAAGAGCTTCGCTGGTAAATGTGTGCAATCGCCGCTATATACTACTGCTCACCTACGGGGCTCAATTCTGAAAAACAACGAATAAACTCGAAATGAAGTTGGACCACGCAGCGTGGACGCATAGAAAGCTAATATGCGTAACATTTAAATTTCGGAACACACCACCATGGATCTGAAAACACAGATGTGTAGCCGTTGCATTAATAGACAGTAATAGAAAGTTGTCTCTTTTTTTTGTCAATGAATGAATAAACGTTTTCGAGTCCGGCCCCTTCGGGCGAGGCGGGGGGGGAAGAGGGGGTTGCCCCCCTGTTCCGTCCCACTCTCCGTCAATGATGGCGGTGCCTCAGATGACGGCGGGAAGTCCTTGGACCCGGGCGGCATCTTCGGCTTGCCGGACGGCCCAAAGCTGGTCGGAAAGCTTGTCGCTGGTGAGTGCCGCCTCCCACAGGCAGTGACGCCGACGCAGGTGAGCCGCAGTAGATACCGCAGCCGCGGCGGCGGCCGGCCCCTGCCCTCGCGCAGTGGTAGCAGCAAAGATTGCTCTCGCAGTTCGTCCCTGCCTAGCACGCGTCGCGTGGTGAGCGGCGGCAGCGACATTAACTCTCCCGGCACATTCTCAAAGGGTATTCCGGCAGGTAGTGACTACGGTGACGGGGTCCGTCAGCGCATTACTGTCGCAAAATCGACGGGGCCCGTCGCCGTAGTGTGATTTTGTAGTGTAGTCGTAATAGTGAGGGGGGGGCCCGGCACAATAGCGGCGCAACTACGCTGACGGGCCCCGTCACCGTAAAGGAGTGACTACAGTGACGGGGCCCGTCAGCGTAGTTATAACGCAAAAGCGAGGGGACTCGTCAGCGCAGCAAAATCGTAGAATTGAGGGGGCCCGTCACCCTAGTGTAATCGTAAAAATGAGGGGGCACGTTGCCGTAAATTTGTAGTCATTTTAGACGCCCGTCTCCACGTGGCTTCAGTGGCGTAATGGTTCGGCGCACTACTCGAAGAGCGGTAGGTCGTCAGATCAAATCCTCTCGTTTTTTTTTTTAGAGAAATGCGTCGACATTGACGTTACTTGAAGGAGTCGCAAGTTTTCTTTTTTAAAAGAAATCATGTTGCTGTCCGCGGTGGTCATTAGACAGCCCCACCATTTGGATTTCGAAGCGCTGTGCACAATGCATGATGCGTTGTTGCTGTGCAACCTCGGTTCTAATCGCACTGAACAAGTAAACTTTTCTTTTTTCTGTTTTCAATATCGATTTAAGTAATCTTACTTATTTTAAACGATAATCGTGTTGGACAACGTTTCACAGTGGACCGATGGCAGGAGCCGCTGTTCAGCGAGAACCTGACGATCAGCTGAGTCGAGCTCACTGACCGGACCACCAGACTCGCAGAATGGCAGCCGCAGCGGGGCCCTGGTCTGAGCTCCCCCCACCGCAAGCTCTGTAGCAATACTGCAAATAATAAGTTCGCACTACCACCATTGAAAGCGCATATACACTGCATCCATTCAATACTGCCGTAAGGATGTCGTAATAGTGAGATGGCCTGTCAGCAGCGCTGCGACTTTAACGACGGGCTGCGTCATTGTTTTAGATGTGAAGCATCTTATGGCGAAGCTTAATCCGGTGGTGGTGGTGGTGGTGTGCCGCGTGCCCACCCTTACTGCGCATGCGCAAACCCTTAAAAAAAAACCTCCTCTCCCCCTCTCTCTCCTCTAGGCATCCCTCCCCCGCGGCAACCACACCCTCACTGCGCATGCGCCTCCCCTCCTCTCTCCCCCTCTTACACTCCCCCCTCTCTCCTCTAGGCATCCCTGCCCGCGGCGTCTACACTCCCACTGCGCATGCGCGTCCCCCCTTTCTCTCCTCTCCTACTTCCCCCCTCTCTTCTCTACGCATCCCCTGCCCACGGCGTTCCACACTCTCACTGCGCATGCGTGTCACCCCCTCTCTCTCCTCTCCTGCGCTACCCCCTCTCTCGCCTCGCGACGCCGACGCAGGCAGCGTCTGCTAGCGAGTTTCTTGGTTGAAAAAACCGACTGCTCGCGCTGCACAACCGTTCACTGGCCACCCCGTATATGGCAATGGATCTTGACCTCCAAGGTGGTGCCGGTGGGAGATTTCTCCTGTGCGTTGTTGAACAATAAAAATTCGCAGCATGCGCGTTAACTAAAAGCGGAGTGCGGGTCTCTGTGTCCAGTAGGAGTCTTCTGTCTCTCATTGCCCATTAGCAGCGATTGGCATGTTCCAGTAGGAAACACTGCTCCATCACTGCCTGCTATGCGCCTCCCCAGTTTTCTCTCCTGTGCAACGCTGCGATGAGCGCCAGCGTCAACGCCGCCGCCAGTGTAAGCGTTAGCGCCCGCTGCTTCACATCTACACATGGTTCCGTTTAGCGGGAGATGGTGTAATTTTTTTATTATTTTTGTTGTTTACTCCTGCGCAAGGTGACGGCGTTCAAGCTCGCTACGGCTCCCTTCCCTCAGCGTAGGATATAGCCGCGCTGGTAGATGCACGTTCATTCTTGCGTATTTGTTTCGCCGACTAGGCCCACCTTGTGGTTTACCCAAGCCCGAGCCGCACCAGCTGGCACTTGCAAGCCGCCAGACGACTGGTTACGCCCGCGTCTTCGGCGTGTTGGCATTTCAGTCGTCGATAAGGATACGGAACACGCCTTGATCCTGTGGGGAAAGCGTCGTCTCAGGATTGGAAGACGGCTACAGAGAGCGCCTCGAGGATGCGCCTGCCCGTCTTGGACATGGACAATCGCTCGTATTGTGCAATGTTGTCCGCCTCGATCAGTTCGCTCAGGGTGTTGTGCAGGCCCAGCTCGAAGAACATGTCCGTGCTCGCGTTGACAGGGATGCCGACCGCCCTCTTGATTGTCTTGCGTATCATGCAGTCGACCTTGTTTCGTTCCGACGCCAGCCACTTTAGATAAGGGGCTACGAACGTTATGCGACTCATGGCGTACGCCTGTACGAGGCGGATGCGCAGCTTTCTCGCATACCGCTGCGTCTGTTCGTTATGCGGCGGAGGAGTCGAATCGTATCGTATACCGAACGTCTAAGTCTTCGTACCATCTCGCCGTTGTGACCGTTGGCCTGCAGGTGCAGTCAAGATATCCGTATGCGCTCTACGCTCGGTATGGGAAAACCGTCCGCCGTTACTATTCTGATTTGTGTCTGCTTTTTTTTCCCTATATTTCAATCCCTGGCTGTTTTTTTTCTGTGCCCTTCTGTCTTTTTTGTATTTTTTTCTTTCTATCTCTTTATTTGTCTCCCCCCACTCTTAGTCTCCCTATTTACTTGTTGTCTCGCCTGTCCGAGCAATAGCATCTCACGCTGGACAAATCAGCGCAGCGCAAGAATGCGCTCCCAGTGCATGTGTTCGGGGAGCGAAGTAGAAGATGAAGACGAGGGCGAAGAGAGCGTGTGTCGGCCGAGTATTTGCCTTGCACGCGCTAGGCACAGTTGTGCAGCTGCAGATGTTAGGCGATGCGAGGTGCCTTATAAGGTGGGCGCCGTTCATGATGACCGTAGTTTTTTTAACATGTTGTAGCGAACCTGGAGATTAAATGATTTCCACTATTAAAATGTTATCAAAATAACTGTATTTCTGAAGGTTATTCGGATAGCATGCAAACCTAGCCGCACGTGAAACTTGAGGCACGAATTAATGCAGTGGATAACTTTTGTGTTGAAATGATACATCACACCTCGTACAATTTGCGTCTGTTTTGCTATCAACCTATTTTATCCGCGACGTCTCTTTCTTCAGGGAATAACATATGCATTTAACTCTCCATACAACCATTTTTGCGTCTCCTGTATTTTTAGGAATCTTTGTAAAGGTTCAGCACCCGAACATATCCCTTTACTCTAAATATTGCGATTAGTTTTGTGGGCGTTTCCATATTTCGTACGATGATATGTGTCCGATGTCTTTCACGCAATCCTCTCTCTCTTGTAATCATGTATTTAGCTCTTCCCTCCGCAATGTCTATGCTAAGCTGATTTGTACTCCACATCTCCTTTATCCAGAATTCGGCTTCGCTCATTTTGAGCGTATCCTTCATACAAGTGGAAACTGTATAGTTACCGAAGAGGTAGGATGGTCACATGAAAAACGTGAGTACTTCTTTTTTCTTAAGTCTTGCAGGCAAAAACAGTTTTGAATCACGCTGTTTGAGAAACTGGAAATTTAGTGTTTACTGATTACCACATCCCTCATTACCATTATATATATATATATATATATATATATATATATATATATATATATATATATATATATATATATATATATATATATATATAACGACGTCTTGGTTTAGACAGCGTTTATTCGGCCCAAGGACACGGCAGCGAACAGCCAGGCCGAGGCAGCGCGTGCACACACACAATGACGATGGTGATGACACCCAGTGACGATGAAGACAGATATCCAAACGAATTGATTATGATAATGTACAGTTCAGACGAAGCGCATGACAAATGCCCACACTAATTTCCCCCACGTGGAAGCGGACAGCCTGGCCGCCGCAAGTCAAAGTGACGAGGAACGTCGCGTGAAGGGCTTCATGCGAGAAATGTGCACAATCTGGCTGCTGCGGTAACGGCGGTTGGGTGGTAGCTTGAAGGTGTCTTGTGATTTTACTATTGTGACAGGAAAACCGGACCACGGTCACGCAGCAATATGCGAGGAGCCCCATGGCGCAGAATTATGGCGTGAAGAACGAAGTCGGCAACTTCCGAAGCTGCGGCAGTAGTCACAGAGGTTGTCTCAGCATAGCGTGTCAGGTGGCCTACGGCGGTCACTATCCATTGTTTGCCAGTAGATGTGACGTGAAGAGGGCCGTAGTCGTCGACACCTACGACCTCTAATGGCGTTGTGGGGCACGGAATTGGCTGCCGAGGCCCGGCAGGTTCAGATGTCGGAATTTTACGACGTTGACATGGGAAGCAGGAACCGACGTACAGTGCTACGCTAGTAGAAATGTCAGGCCAGTAGAAACGTCTTTGAATGTGGTCGTGAGTTTTTTTAAAACCTAGATGGCCGGCAGTAGAGTTGTCGTGGAAGGCTTCAAGCACGTCATCTCGAAGACAGCGTGGTAGCACAGGTACCCAGCATTGCCCACCAAGGTGGTAAATGTGGCGGTGCAGAGCACAATTCTCCAGTTTAAATTGCAACAGTTGACGATGAATTCGCGCGTTAGGTGGGTGGGAAGCTCCAGATGGTGGTCCATAATACGCCTACATTACGGATCTGGACAGCTTACCGGAGCTGAATGTGTGCTTGTCGTCCGAGAATACCTGGTCTATTCAGGCGAGAGAGGGCGCTGCGGTTGAAGTGACGGCCGAACTCTGACCGACGTTGACTTGGGTAGGAGGCAGTGGGCAGCGCGAAAGGGCGTCGGCGTCTTGGTGTTTTCTATCAGACTTTTAAATGATGTCAAAGTCATGCTCCTGCACACTTGGAATCCACCGACCCAAGCGGCCAGACAAGTTCTTCAGAGTGACAAGCGAGCATAAGGCGTAGTGGTCCGTAATTATTGTGAAATGACGGCCCTGGAGATAGGGACGGAACTCCTGCACTGACCAAACTACCGGCAAGCACTCCTGCTCAGTTATGGTATAGTTCTCTCGGTAGCGGTGAGTACTCGACTGGCATATGTAACGACTCTCTCTTGTGAAGTGGTGTCGCGTTGCAAAAGAACGGCACCTATACCGCAGCCACTCGCATCCGTATGTAGGATAGTCGGTGCGCCCTCATCAAAATGGCAGAGTACTGGTTCGGACGTCAGGGCGCCCTTTAACAGGTCGAATGCCGTTTGATATTCTTCAGAACACAGAAAGGGTACGTCGGAAGCAAGTAGCTGGTGTAGTGGAGCAGCTATTTAGGCGCAGTTCCATATAAAACGACGAAAATAGGATGCAAGACCAAGAAAACTTCGCAGCTCCTTCGGTCTTTCGGAGCGCGGAAGACCAAAGGACCGCAGCGAAGGACCGCAGCAATCTCGTCCGTATTCGGCCGAATTCCGTCTTTGCTCAAGACGAGCCCCAATACCTTTCATAGCGTTGAGTTGGACACCAGCGCCGGCAAGGCACTTCAAAAACTTTATCCAAGCGTTGCAGGTGCTGAGGAAACATTGACGAAAAGATAACAATGTCGTCCCTGTAGCAGAGGCGGATCTTCCATTTCAGGCCGCGCAGCAAAGTATCAATCATGCGCTCAAAAGTTGCGGGCGCGTTGTACAGGCCGAAATGCATCACCTTGAATTTGTATAGCCCGTCGGGGGTTGCGAATGCCGTTTTATCTGTGTCGTCTTCATGCATGAGAATTTGCCAATATCCTGAATGCAGGTCGAGGTTTGAAAAGTGTTCCGCGCCTTGTAGGGAATCTAGGGCGCCGTCAATGCGGGCATACGGGGTACACGTCCTCGCCAGTGATGTTATTGAGCACCTGGTAATCGACGCAAAAGCGCACGGAGCCATCCTTTTTACGAACCAAAACCTACATGAGACGACGAAGAACTAGCTGAGGGCCGAATTAGCTCCAGTTTGTGAATGTCAGCTACGTTTTCATCTATAATTTTTTTTCTCAGCAATAGACACGTGGTAGGGCCTGCGGTGTACAATAGATGTTCCGACTGTCTGGATTCGATGCGTTGTAGTGGTAGTGTGGCCTAACTGGCCTAACTTCGACGAGTAAACATCGATAGAACTTGCGTGTTTCTTTAACAAAGGAAGCAGCCGTTGTGTTTGTGAAGCTGTCAAGTCATTGCTGATGGCTGCAGTAAAGGTAGAAGAAGAAGCAGGCTGACCACTCAGGGGGATCGTTGGCGGAGACGGCTTGAAGGGGCGCGACGCACGTGGGCTCGAGATCGGTAACGCAGGTCACCGAAGTACTCCGTGGAAGTAGAACGTTCTCTGGAGGTTGGATTCACAGCGGTGACAACTGCAGAGCCATTGGGAAAATGAACCACACGGTACGCGAGAACGATGCCTTTACCGAAGCAACTAGATGATGGTGAGACCAAGACGTCACCATGGTCGATGTCCTTAGAGGTAATAGTCACAGTTCGCTCCTGAGGCGGACAGTTTGCTATCTTCCGCAGCAGTCAGATGGAGTGGCTTGTGGGTGTCGTTGTCGAGCATGCAGTTGGTGTCAGTGAGGTGGATGACGCGTTGTCTACAAGATATAGCCGCGGAAGCAGAACGCAGAAAATTCAATCCTAAAATTAGTTGCTGAGAGCAGTAGGTCAGCACAGCGAACTGGATATGTGTCAGATACCATTGATAAAAAAATCACAGCATATCCACGAAGTGAATGATGATGAGTGGGCGAAGCTGCGGGGGATCGCTCGGGTAACCATCAATCTCCCCGTACATTGCGCACTCGACCACGCAAAGACGTGACATGTCGTGACGCGAGCCCTCGCCGCTTCTAGATCGGCACGCCGGCGTGCCGTGTGCCGCTGCAGCTGCGCAGAGCCCTCGCCGCCTCTGAATCAGCTGGCCAACGCTGCCGTGCCACTGCAGCTTCGCGAGCCCTAAACTCCGGGTCGGCTTGCCGGCGCTGCCGTGCCGCTGCAGCTTCACGAGCCCGCAAATCTGGCTCCGCTTGTCTGCGTCGCCAGCGCCTACTTCTCTCTCGCACAACTTGAGAGCCCGCGCTGCAGCCGCTTTGTGAGCCCTCCGCTCGGCCGCCGCCTTGTCTTCTTCGTTGTTCAGCAGTAGTAGGTAGTAGTAGTATCGAAGCACACTGAGTGACGACCGTCGAAAGAGAGAGGAAGCGCGCCGAGAGTGGAGCAAGCGCCGCAGAGCCATCTAGTGGGCGCCATGCAAATAAAATGAGAGCACAGCAGCGCCTCTAGCGGGAGCGGCGAGTACTAGCGTGGCTACACCAGGGGAGTGATGTACGAGCCTCGACCTTAAGGAGCTTCGCCCCTAAAAGAGAATGTGCTATGGAACGCGCTTTTAAGGCGAAAGCCTTTAATGTCTCATGCTCACGTCCGTCCGGTGTCCGTCCGGCGTCCGGTGTCCGTCCGTCCGTCCGTCCGTCCGGCGTCCGGTGTCCGTCCGTCTGTCCGGCGTCCGTCCGTCTGTCCGTCCGTCTATCCGTCTGTCCGTCCGTCAGTCCGTCCGCCTGTCCGTCCGTCCGTCCGTCTGTCCGAGCTCTGGCACGGAGCCAGGTGGCCGCCGGGATGCGCAAACGGACGCCGGTCGCGTCGGACTCTACAGCGCTCGCGCTTTGCTTGCGTAGCGTCGCTGTGCCCAGCGTTTGCAATCATTCTGACCGACGCCGTCTCAATGGACACAGACGTTCACGGAATACACTTTCGAATTTACAAAGGGTCCGTCAATTTAAGCGCTGGAACGCGGATGGCGTTTGCACGATGCGCAAAGCGCGAGAAAATACTAACGCATGCGAACGGAGGAAGATGAGTCTCGCGTCTCGCTGCGATTCGCGTTAAAAAATTAAATAAGAAAAGACGCACCCATTAGGTTTGTGTCTTATGCCACTGAGAGTATAAAAGAAAAAAAGACATGGCATAATCTGTGGAATGGCCACACGCTTCCGCCGAACACACTTTGGAATGTACAAAGTGTCCTTGTATTTTGTTCGTCGTCATCAGCGTCATCTTCATCCTCATGGCGTATAATGGTTACCCTTCATGTGCTGTGCCGTGATGGCAGCGTCATCGTCATCGCAGTAGCGTGACTGCACCGAGTGACACCGGCGGAGTGAAAGACAAGCCTCGACCTTAAGGAGCTTCGCCCCTGAAACACGGGCAGTACGGAAGGGCCAATGGTGTTCCCCTGGGCAGCAACTAACGTGGGCCCATAGTAAGGCGCAATCACTTTCTTCAGAAGTTTGGCAGGAATCAGCACGCATAACGGAAAATGTCGCACCTGTGTCCACCACCGCATCAACGTGCATTCCTTCCACCACCACGAAAACCATGCTGCACGGGTCTAATGGAAGAATATAATTCCTAATTTGGAATGCAGTTTTACCTCCGGAAAATGTATCACTTAGTTTTCCGAACGATTGTCAGTGGTGAATGAGGCAGGCCGAAGTGGAGAGGAGGAGCGGCGAAGGTGTGAAGGTGAGTGGCGTATGGCGTTCCAGCTGTTCCTTGGTGCAATCGATGCGGGCGGACATGGAGATCGGTGCGGAGGCGACGAATAACGCTCACCTTGATACGAGGCCCAGGAGGCAAAATCCCGTTGACGCATGTCGTAACCCCGACGCTCGCTTTCCGGGCACTTCCAGCAGAAACGAGAAATGTGGCCACGATACCCGCTGTAATATCATACTGGGCGGGACGAGCGGCAGGATTGTGAGCACAAGGCGTTCGGAGTACCTAGAGAGAGTGCGGTCGCGTGGGCAGATGAAGGGTCAGGTGGTACCGAACACAAGTTGACCGGAGGCGTGGCAGCGACTGACACGTACGATGGTAGCGGCAATGTCATGTTTACTTCGCTGGGAGGCGCGGCAGCAACTTGCGCGTAGGTTGGTATGGACGAGAAGCGGGTGACTGGAGAGTGCGCAGGGCCGGTCATTGATGTGAGTTCCTCCCTCATGTCGCGTAAGGCTGCTCCAGGAGACTGTGTAGAACACGGTGAAGGAGGTGAGAAGCCCATAGACTGCAATTCATCGCGTATGATGTTCCTTATGAGGTCACGGAGATGTCTTTGAGCCGTAGAGTGGTGTTCGCCAATGTCTGGTTGCAGATGAACGTCCAGGGCATCGAGGTACTGACATGCCGTGAAGACGTCAGTGATGGTAGCCGGTTTCTGAGCAGCCAGGGCATTAAAGGCGTACTTTCTCCGACTTAGGTATATAAGAAATGACACTTCGGCAGAGCCGAAGAACGTCCTCGATGTACGACGTGTACGACTCACCGGGATGTTGTTGGCGAGTATTGAGAGTTCTCTTCGCGACTGCAGACCGAATGACAGGTGTGTAAAAAAATGACAGCATATCCGCGGAGTGAATGATGATGAGTGGGCGAAGCTCCGGAGGTACATCATCAAAGACGTGATGGTGGTTGGTTGCATGTGGTCAAACGATATGCAGTGGGTACATTTCATGTGGTGTGCCGTGATGGCAGCGTCATCGTCATCACACAGGGAGATACTGCTGGTTACGCAGGTGGCTACTACGTACTACAAACTACAAGGGACGCACGACCCGATGCCATGTTTTGTATGGCATCGCGATCGTCATCGTCATCACGGCACACCACATGGAATGTGGTGTGCCGTGAAGGCAGCGTGATCGTCATCACGCAGGTGGCTACTACGGACTAAAAACAAGGGACGCACGACCCACGGCATAAGGAGATTCGCCCCTAAAATATGACGGAGCTGCTGCTCGAAGGTCTCCAAGTCGGGAAAGTCGATGACGTGGTTGAAGTACCATGTCTTCGCCACACCGGTCAACCAGAAAGAGACGTAACGCAGCTTGGCAATATCGTCCCACCGATTAGCAGCACTCACGCGGCCGTATTCATCGAGCCAGTCCTCCACGTCTTCTCAGCGAGGAACGCTGACACGACAGTTTGACACGCCGCTAAACACGACAGTTAAACTGATTCCCCTGACGAAGGGAGGACTCCTCCCGAAACAGTTGGGAAATACATACATATTTATAGCCTTGTTGACAACGCCTTCGATGTGTTACAACCCATCTCTCACTCTCTCTCTCTCTCTCTCTCTCTCTCTCTATATATATATATATATATATATATATATATATATATATATATATATATAGGAAAGAATTGTAAACTTAAGGGCTAGTTTGCTTTGTTAAACACAGTATTAATGAGAACTAACAGACAAAAATGCCAAGGAAAGTATAGGGGAAGCTATTAGAAGTAATTGTAATGTAAATGTGAAGAAAGGAAAGTGGACGAAAGGATAACTTGCCACCGAAGATCTTCGAATAACGCGTCCGATGCTCTACCAGTGAGCTACGGTGGCGGTCATCCCTCCGTCCACTTTATAGGGTATATATGTGTACTTAAACGTGGGAGCTTCTGCCGCTTCCGAGACATACAACCTCTAAATAACAACACCAAGGCGGCGTCTACAAGGGGTCAGGTTCAAGTGCCGAGCCGGGCATATAGGTGAAATGAACTGTTTTCATGAAAGAATACGCCTACGCAGGAACGATGTGAGAAAAATGGACGTGCAAGGTGGCGTTCTTACACCGAACAATCAGCAAAACTAACGGCATCGTGCTCCTGGTGAACCTGGGCATCGTGCTCGAGTGATGAAATTTCAGTAGACGCCTGGAAAAATCAACAGCTCGCTGGAAACAATGCCTCCGGTTACGTGCAAGGCCTTCGCGGCATAATGGAAAGGGGAAGCCGAAGACTTAACTTCGCATTCGCTTCAAAAACGGTGGCTAGAGGCATTTCAGCTGCCAAATATCTTTAACGCAGCCAGACACGTCTCTCTCGAAATATGTACATTGAAGTGAAATTTTGTATATAAAAAATAATAAAATGACTGCGAGGGCAATAACACCTAGGCGAATAGATAGATAGATAGATAGATAGATAGATAGATAGATAGATAGATAGATAGATAGATAGATAGATAGATAGATAGATAGATAGATAGATAGATAGATAGATAGATAGATAGATAGATAGATAGATAGATAGATAGATAGATAGATAGATAGATAGATAGATAGATATACACGCTCAAATTGATTTTTGTTGGCCAAGAACTGCATCGCGTTGAAAAATAGATGCAGTTTTCACAACGATTTCGAACATTGAAACGCCAATACATGAAGTAGTTGAACCCGTGCGAAGAACGATTCAACGGTACGTTTGCACCGGATGCTTATTTCTGATCGCCGGACAGAAACGCAGGAGCACCTTCATTACTTCCAACGTTGACATTAAAGTTTCACGGTCTTTTCATAGTTACGATGCCGCGCGAACGTGCATTGGGATGGTGACTCCGAAAATGCTATCCTTGAGTTTCATATTGACAGGGTGAGCAATCACACCCTACATCTTTCATTGGTGGTACCTTATATAAGCAGCGCCCCTGTCACGTCGTTGTTTGATGTAGCATACGTTACGACGTCACATAAATTTATCGCTCCCTAAGACTTCTTGGTGGTGGTGGTGATGATGTACTTCGGCAGGTTCGCGAGTATCTAGTTACTGAAGAGATCAGACCTACTGCACAATGTATTCGCTAGCTGCTAAGCACTGACTCTAATTCCCGAAATGTAAACGGGGCATCAGTCAGAGAACAGGAGAGAGTCGGCATAGGAACCATAGCTTCTGATCAGTTGTGGGATGCAAAGGCATCCGCAATTTCCCCCCTAACACTGCCAGAGTTTTCCCAACCTTCCGGGCAAGAGGTTGAAAAGGACTTTTGGGGGGAAGTATTTCCAGCAACTTTCAAAATAATTCCCCACACTAAAGCCACTGGGGCAAACACTGAAAAGCTCATGCAGCAAATGCAGAAAAATGCAGCAAATTCTTCTCGTCTTCGTATTTCCGTGTGCCTACGAATCAAGGCGTTGATTCGATTCGGTGCTGTTTTCAGCTCTGGTTTACCGCCCTTTCCCCAATGAGCTACGCTGCGCTTTACTACGGACGGCATAAAAGTTGCGTAACTTCCAGGCAAGTGCCGGGAAATGCTTCGGCAATTTCATTGATATTGTGGCCGCTTTTTTGATGCGCCGCTTGTCAGCAAACAGGTCTCTGCAGTAGACTCCTCAAGGAATTCAAGATACGTGTTCCACCCTGTGACAGAAGGGTAGTTAGGTTGACTGTTTTGATATCCATCAACACTCGTAAATGTAACGAAATGATCGCTGCCCATTCGGTCTAAAGCTATGGTCGACGAAACCATGACATCCGCCTAGTGTATTACGAGGTCGATAACAATGCTAGAATTCAGGGGCCTGAAAAATGTTGTTTTTTGTGATTCGCCACGCAGATTCTCCGCATCCATAGCTTCAACAATTTCTCGTCCTCGTGCGTCTGTCAGCTTGTCACCCCACAGCGAATAATGAGCGTTGCAGTCTCCACAAAATATGCGTGGCGGAAAGTAACGACTGCAGAGATCCTTGATGATGGATTTCACGAGAACCTTTCTTCGAGGACTACGTAGATCGATACAACACTTAGACTTCTTCCGGCTTATCGTACTTTAACTGCGACGTCTACTGTAATAGAGCAAAGGTCTTGAATCGGGAGAACAATGTGTGGTATTTCACGTCGAATGTAAGAGAGTTGCAGTTGCGTGAGGGAAAGAGGGAATGCTCTGGTTTACGTGAACGACGTAGCCCGAAATTGATCGACCATTTGGTAGACCGGCCTCAGAAAGGACAAGTATGGGCACAAGGGTTTCACGCAGGAATGAAGTAAGCTCGGATTGATGGCGACGGAGACCAGCAAAGTTACATTGTATTATTAGGGGTACATTGGAGTTAGAAGAGGAACTTGGAAAAATTGTCGTAGCCATGTCGCGGCGAGTTCCAAAGAGCGGAGGCGCACAGAATTACTGACTCCAGAGCCAGCACTGCTTCCAGTAGGCCTTTCTCTGAGCTTTCAGGCATCCTGGCAGTTTGAGATCGCAGCGCCTTGAACAAGGTACGCAGAACTCGGTGGCAATACTCCGACAATTGACGTGAGTCGTTCGGCACTCCTGTTTGCAAAGACGTGGTAGTGTAGGATCGATTACGTGACCTTGGCGTTACACTCGCAGTCGTGGTGGCATGAATCGGTGCTCTTGTCATGGAAGTTTTCTCGAACTGGATTATCTTATCCTCTGTTTGCTATGGCCTTCTGTCAGGAACCGCTTTCCAGTTTAACGTGGTGCTATACTTTTCGACCTTCTTATCAGAAGTCTTAGAAGTAGAATACGTCGATTTTAGTCGAGGGAAGTCCTTTGTGTAATGAAATTGCGAACCATCTTGTTTAGTCGAAGATACCTTCTCACCGGCTGTGTCCAGCTGAATCATGGGCCCTCCAATGAATACTTTTTTTTGTTCTGGAAAGCTGCTGACCTGGAAGGGCACCTACTGTAACTTACCGGATGTTGCCGCCACAGTTCACACACACAAAATTCTCCTTGAGTTTCGCATATCTCTAAATTATGGGACCCACCACAGCGCTTCCATCGTTGCTCCCCGGTGCAATGCTTCCCGATATGTCCTGAACGTTGGCACTTAAGTCATGTCGGTGGTATCTCCACGTGATATCCGACCTGATGTCGCGTGGAGCCGAGATTGATTTTATCGGGACGCTCACTTTTTGAGCCAAACTCAAAAGCACAGCACCTGTTCTTCTCATCTGCCACGTAGAATTTGTTTGTACACGACGAGTTAGTCTGTGCGCACTTAACACACCCTGTGGCCTCGAGAAGGTCATAAGCTCTTCGTCTGGGTACCACCTTGGGAGCCCTCTGCTCATGCTGTGCCTGAGGTTGTAGCCGTATTGAACCTATGTGAGTAGAACCGGAATTCCCACCTTCATGTCTTTCCTGTGACGCACAACCTTTAAACCTCCTTCGTCCAGATCTTCCACATCTGCGACTCTTGTGTCCCCGATAATGGTCGACTCCTCGTCAGACGCCTCAATTTGTTGACGCATGCTTTCATAAGAGCTTGCCGTTTCTTGGACGCCCGATAGCTTCAGACAACGTGTTACCCCTATTGATGACATGTCTGAGCCGCTGCTGTTGTCCGCTGGGGTCTTCTATCCCTTTCTGGAGCGGCAGGCGAGAACGAGGCGACCAGCCTCCGATAAGGAACAGGCCTCTTCGCACATGCCAGAGAAATGTACCCATGACAGACGGGGCTCCGCCTAATGAATCTAATGCCATCATGAAAAAAGAACCTATTAAAGCAATCTATGAACCATGAGAGAGAGATAAAGAGAGATTATTTTTAATTGAATGCAGCGAACTTACCCGCCGTATGGAAATCGCTAATATGGTAGTTGGCATGGGAAAGGGAAATTAGAAGACAAGGAAAATAGAGCTACCAAAAATTGAAATGAAATGGTAAAAGAGGAAACAAAAAGAAAAATAAACGCCACACCTGCGCGCAACGCGCAGCACAGTGAAAGCGAAAGCTGGATGAGCTGCCTTTCTACAGTCTTTTTTAAACAATCGCGGGACAACTACTACAAAGAAACTTCCATGGCATTCACTACGCCGTAAATCATCATAATTTTGTGAAGTGCGGAAGCACTCAATATGCCATAATTCTTCATTATTCGGAGAAGCGTGGTACCCGCTACACACGCGTAAGGCATTATGTGCACTGTGATGTTGCTGTGGCTAATGATGGAAAATTATGGCTGAGCCTTTTTGAACGGGTTGTAAGCACTAAATGACCCACTTGTTACGCAATTCACATTGTCTGACGTCTGGTTGTTACTTTACTATTCTAAAGCGTTCTATTACACATGTTAACGTGATTCCTTACCCGATATGAGACCTGCATAGGGTCTCTTTGCAACGTAGTTTCCAGCACCGGACCATTAAGTCTACATGACATCCGTTTTCTTTCTGTTAAAAAAGAGAATGGCGTAACTTATGACCTAGTTATACTCCTGGGCCTGCATGGTATATGCCAAACCCGAAATGCTATTGACAATGCGGATGTAAAAGTGAGATTTGTGCGAGTACACTTTTGCGAATCTGTGTGCGGTTTTCTTGAATTGCTGAAAGGGCAGGAGGATGTACCGGAGTGGATTTCGCGAGTGAAACCATTGTTACGCATGCCAAAGTTTTGATAACTGGTATTGCTACTTGTATTGCTATTCCCTTATATTTTGGCGAATATGACAAAAGTCTTGATATGCAAGGCAACATATAAAAAAAACCCGGCGTGGTTGTGTCGTGGAATACTGGGCTGCCACGCAGAGGGCCGGGTTCGAATCCCATTGTATCCTGGATTATTTATTTATCTAGCCTTATTTCGTACTACACGCGATATAGCGGTTACGGACGCCGGCGGCGGTGGCGGCAGATGACAACTAGGGGCGTTGAAATCGGCCCTTGTTGTTATCTCATAACACCTTTCGCTGTAAAATAGCATAGCTTGAACTAGAGGCAGAATTGTAAAAAGACAGTGTTGCTGATGGGTACCTACGTAGTTCTGGCCTTTGCTGTTCAAAGTTTACCGAAGTTTCTGTTTATTTCATTCTCCATTTCTTTATTCTCTCATCTATCTATTGTTTCGTTGTATTTTTTTCATCTGTCTATCTCTATTTATCTCTCTGTCCATTTTTTTTTTCCTTTCTTGCTCTATCTTTCTTCCTCTTTCACCCTATCTCTCACTCAATTCATCGCTTGCTTCCTCCTGTTTTGTATTCTTTGCTTTACCTATCGGTGTATTTCTTTCAATCTCTTTTTATGAGTGTCTAGCGTTCTCTCTTTCTTGCTTTGTGTGCATCTATTTCTCTATCTTTCCCTTTGTCACTCTTTCTATGCTGTGCTTCACTCTCCCTCTCTCCCCCTTGTCATTTCCCCCCCTCCTCGCCATCACATCTCGCCCTCTCACTCACTTCCCTGTCCCACTACCCTGTTACACACACTATGCTGTACTAGGCTTTGCTATCCTCTGCTAGCGTGCCTGGATAGCCGAGTGGCAATAAAGAGAAAGAGAGGCTGGATAGCCGAGTGGTTAGGACGCTTCCCTACGGATCGAGGGTCGCCGGTTAGAATCCCACCTCGTGAAAAAATTTCTTCAGCACGAGTCGCTGTCTTATTTTTTCTTTCTATATCTTTTTTTACTTGCTCACTCTCTCTCTATATATATGTACTCCTACTGACACCCGTCAGGGATATTACAGATCATGTCAGAGAAATCGGACGTGATCTCGGAGCAAAGCAGAATAGGACAAAGATGAAGAAGAGGACGCAGAGAGCACGTACCGGTTAATGATGACAATGGTTTCTCCGACCGAAAAATTACGGCAAGCTGAAACAGCTTACCGGGGCAGAAGAGTGGCCAGAGCAATAGCTCTCCTCTACACTTACGAATACGCAATGGGGACGCGGTTCATTGACGCTGCTGAATACGCAGAACGCTCACCATTCGCGGTCACCGTCGTCGATTGGAAATGCCAAACGAGAATATCGGCAAGTATTCCGGGCGAGCAAGCACAAGAAGCGGATGAAGCACTCATGGATCCGATATGCACGACTCTCCTCTGCGACTCGAGACAAGCGGTCACAAACGTCGCCAAAGGATGGATCTTGCAACGAGCGGCAGAGTCCTGCGCAATAGCAAATTGCAGCGGGAGGTAGAGCTTAAAACCATAATCCTGTGGTTGCGGGCTCACACGAGAGTGGTATTCGAGACTCACCGCAACCTAAACGAGACGGCTCACGCCAAGGCGCACGAGCTCGCGAACCGCTCCGGCGACCGTCGTCTATGGGGCAACACCAAAGACCGTTTGACGAGCTACAATCAAATTACCAAGGCCTTCTACCTTGCCTGCCGAACCTTTCCTTCGAACAGCGACACGCTTAAGAGGACGCACTTGGCGGCCCTGCGACAACTGCAGAAGCGCACCTACCCCAACCCCGCACTGTGTAAGAGACTCTACCCTAATACATAGCCGACAAATATATGCAAAGTCTGCCGTATTGACGTCACCACATTAACCCACATACCCTGGGATTGTGACAAAAACGCGCAAGGTGCTAACTCCGGAACCCTTCCACCGTGATGGGCCGCTGCCTTGCGCAGCCCCAGCCTCGATAACCAACTTTGAGCCGTCCAGCAGGCCCGCGAGGCGGTAGTGAGGTAAGGCCTCAACGTCCCCATGTGAGAGACCTAAGGCCCGGTTGGGGAAAGCCCTGTCAGACTACCTATAAAGTTGCTAGCAACCAACTTCAACAGCTTCGTTGTTGATAGAAAGTTCGAGCACTGATTTGTCCAAGGTTATTATGTGCATAACCTTGAATGAGGGACAAATTTCATTGCTTAAAATACATATGAGCGTGACTGACACGACTGAACTAAACATTAGAAAGTGGACCAATATTGTTCCAATATGTAACTCGAAAGTTCTTCACACACTTGAGCCAGTCATTAGGAAAAGTTCCCATACGCAAAGAGAGGTGTTGGGCAGAGTGGTAACTGTTTGACCCTATGAGACAACTATTCCTCGGTTTTTAGAGCAAACAGCACTAGATGATGATGAGACACGTACTCGATTGCTTTTTTTCTCATGTGACGTTATAGTTGCAGACTTTAGATGAACTGTTACCATCAGGGATTTTTTATAAATTGTCCTTGCGCTAAGCGCTATTCGCAAAGCCCATAGACTGTCGCGCCCCTAGCGGAATTTAGGAGCGTCCTCTCATGGATGATCAGTAGACGACACCATGGTAGCCCGACGCAGTCGCTCACTTGTTCGGCTGTGTTAGCAGGAAACAAACACTACGAGTCTGCATGTTTCCTGCATCAGTGAACAAACCGGGCCCTCCGTGACACGGTAAATCTGATTCGTTCTTGCGAGACGCGAAGTTTTCGTGAAAATACGTGCCAACTCGCGCGTTCAACGATGACCCACATCGTATAAATATCAGCTTCGCGAGGTTTTGTGTAGCCACGTAGGTTAAACGCTGTCGTCTGACCTTCTCAGTTGAAACTCACCTTGTTTTACTTGCATAAAGCATTCGTCAGTGCTCTTGTAGTGCATGAATTTATAACATTGTAGGCGGGAAGTCGCGCGAGCTAGCGATATATAATTGAGTAATCTCAAATTGGCCAGCGCTGCGCCGCTTGTTTTTGTACGCTTGTTGATAGATGGCAGCACTCTGCAAGCGATTTGTTTGTTGACCGGTGTGAGAGCAAGAAGTTCTGCGCGCCCAGATAACGTTGTGACGAGCATGGTGACGAGGACTAATCGAAGTCGTTCGGCGGAGAAAATTCTTCAGCTTGCTTTCAGCAATGATGTTAAGAGGAACCACCTTGACGACGAGAATTTTTCACTGGACGGAGAAGGCTGTGAAAGCGTGCGTGTGTGTGAGAAGGAGTGTGACAGCGACGATGAACGATCAGCTGCTAACTCACGAGGAGAGTGTTGCACTTCACGTCCCCTCGTGCACTAATGTTTTTTCACGCTCGTAAGTCACTTTGATTGTATTTAATGTATAGTATACTTCAGCGAGATCAAAATAAAAACATACCTTTTTCTTGTGCATTGCACGTAGCGCAATTATTGTGGATATTATCGGGCGCCGCATGCCGCCAAAGCGCTCAGTTCGGAACAGGGAAGCGAAATGGTTAGAGCGATGAAACGTGCATTCACGGCCACAATTCAAGCCTCTCCGCTAACTTCTCCTGTACTTCACCGGTACCTTCCGATCGGCATAGTTGTTCGACGCATTTTCGCAACGTCGAAGAATTCATCGTTGCGAAAAGCATACGTGCGTGTTCTTTTCGATATTCATGTTTCGATCGTGCTGGTCGAACCTGCGGCATCCGAGTGTAAATTGCGCACGGCCTGAGTCTGAGCATGGCTGTGACACAAGCGCTACTAAATAGGATGTTAAATGCTTGTGTTCCGTTGAAGAAGCAACTCCACGTTCCTGACTGCGCAAGAAATGACGACGGGGTATGTTGCAAACCATCGCCACGTTAATTATTCGGTCCCGTGCAGCAGCGATGACGCTACTCGCTAGCGGCCTACCACTGCGGCAAATCCGTCAGGCAGGCTCGGTACACAGTATCTCGGAGTGCCGTTCAGGTCATACGTACGTGTCAATTCTATTTCATGAAGTTTTCTGCAGCACGCACAGGATTTCGCACAGCATCGTTTATGCACGGTAACGGAGCTGAAATATAACCTTTCACACTGCGGCAAATAATTAGGTGTTGAGCTTTCATGGTTTGAGAAAGCATTTCGGTCTCATATCCATTTCAGTGTAGCTCATGACTTCATCCGGTGAAAGTGGCACGGGCCGTACGTACGCACGTCCTATCTGTTCCTATGCTAACAAACGGATTGACCCTCCATCGAGCGCCATCTTGAATCGTAGAGCGCGCCACCTATAGTTCGTGGGCATTGCGAATATCGTAAGCTGGGATTCTGAAACGTGCAATTCAATCTACGTTCTGTTGAATTGTCCTGTGCATGGTGCGTATTTTCTTTTTCCTGCCGTATTAAATTTGCTAGATAGTTTAATAATAGAATATTGCTACTAGTTAAATTTTCTCAACTGTATGTATGGTAGAAATTCTGTCTACACATTTGACACTTCCACATGTATGAGGTGTACGTTTTTCGGGATTTTTTTTTCTGTAGTAGATGGTTAACTGAATAGAAATATATTACTGTTTCTTTTTTTTGTTTAGATAACAAGTCGACGATCTGCAGTAAGTACACATCGCTTTTAAATTGCCTTGAATACAATGATTTATTCATCGGCAAGAAAAAAAAACCACTAAGGCGAAGCTGTCATTCTGTCTGTTTATTTTTATATCTTTCTTTCTTTATTTATTTCTTTCTCTGCCTCGCTCTTTATCTCTTTCTTTTCCTTCCATTTTCTGTTATTCGATTTCTCGCATCTTCTTTTTTTGTCTATCTCTTATTCTTTCTGTCGCTGTTTCCTTCGTTGTCTTACTTTTTTTCCCTTTGTTTTTCTCTAATGCTCTTTTTCGTTTCATCCTATGTATTTCATTTTTTTATGCTTTTTCTCTATTTCTGTCTCTGTGCACTCATTCTCTCGCCAATCCGAGTCATTGCATCCCACGCTGGAATCATGGCACGTGTTCTAGCTGCACAGCAAATGAAGACGAGGAGGAAGAAAGCGCTCGAGGCCAAGTTATTGCTCTAATGGTGATGAAAGATTTTGTTCGTACCTAACAGAGTTTCTCCGAAAATGAATAGTTCGACTGTTAAAACATTGACATGGAGGTGTGAGGTAATTATCTCTAAAAGAATGCATCGATGATTACGATAATATCTAATGCGAATTCTGAGTGCCGCTGTCTAGGTGTTCTGATTTTGTGATAAGTTGGGCCGCGACTTCCTGGCTCCCTGGGAGACCGAGGAAGGCAGCGCGTGGGGGCGTTCCACAACAGCCGCAGCAGACAAGCCTTCGTTAATAGCATGCTCTATTTCATGATATGGTATCGGTGGACGCCCTCGCCGCATAGCATAGTGATGACGGCATTGGCGACAGCACGACGGCGCGCACTTCTGTGGCGCCGCGGTTGGCCGCCGCAGAACCTGTCGTCTCGTCACTGTAGTTCCCTACTCGTCGCACTGTCCTCACTATTGCCGTCTTTCATTCTCCGCTGCACTCAGCGTTCGCTCTCACTGGCTGCTCACCCGAAGGTCGCGGGTTCGATCCCGGCCGCGGAGGTCGCATTTCGATGAAGCCGAAATGGCAGAGGCCCGTGTACTGTGCGATGTCAGTGCACATTAAAGGACACCACATGGACAAAATTTCCGGAAGCCCTCCACGACGGCGTCTCATAATCATATCGTGGTTTTGGAACATAACACTCCACATATTATTATTAGCGTTCGCTCTCATTCGTCTTCGTTCACTGGCGGTTACGATGACGCCGACACCGCTCAACGCAGCAACGGGCACCTAAGAGCTGTGCCTTGAAGCTTATTTGATATTGGCGTACTTCAGCCTGAAAAACTAGATCAAAAAAATTGACGGCAGATCCACGAGGTGAATGATGATGAGATTGGGCGAAGCTCCTGGAAGCAATCATCGGTTAAACCGTGAAATTTCTTCCGTTAATTCGCCCGATAAAAATGACGTGAAACAATTGATTAAATGTTTTATCAAACTTTTATTGCTGGTTTCCGTTGTCCTTTCATTATGGCCGCTTTGTGGTAGGTGAAATGTAAGCTAAGTGGTTCTTGCACTGGTTGCAGCGGCATCCTTATCCATACGAGCACACACCGACGGCAACGAGCATCGTCAACTACAAACCTGTATCGCGATATGGTTTTGATTATAAAACCATTGCTTTAGAAAACACCTGGCGTCTTTCGTTAAGCAGCTGGCGTCTTTTCGTTTTGCTTTAGAAACATCTGGCGTCTTTTCGTTTTGCTTTTAGAAAACATCTGGCGTCTTTCGTTGGTTTATTTCATGAATCAACGGCGTTTTGAACAAAATTTTTATTGTTTAATCACGCACAGGAGAAATCTCACCAGGCACTACCTTGGAGGTAAACAATGGCTGCTACTGGGAATGAGAGACAGCAGAAGTCGGCTTTTTTTTTTAACGTTTCCTACTGGAACATGCCAATGGCTGCTAATGGGGAATGAGAGACAGAAGAATTCGGCTTTTAGTTAACGCGCACGCTGCGAATTTTTTATTGTTCAACAACGCACAGGAGAAATCTCCCACCGGCACCACCTTGGAGGTCAAAGCGTAAGACTGGTTACGCACTACGACTACGACTACGACGAGGGACGAACGGGTGCCTCTTTAAGGAGCTTCGCCCCTAAAATGTATCAGTCCACTAGAGCGTTCCACACCCAGATTGTCCCTGCGACCAACGCACGACTTCTTCTCCCAATCGTTGCACGTTAACCCAGTTTATCGTGCCCGTGCACGGGAGGTATGCGTCGCGCTGTCACAAGACGCGCGAGCCGGCGCGAGGCATTGCAGATGCCAACAAAGCGGCTCGACTCCGCGTTCGCTCTCTTTCATCCTCGTTAGCGCTACCGGTTACACTGACAACGGGAACGCCGCTCAGTGCAGGAACTGGCGCCCAAGTGCTGCGCTCTAAAACCCAGAAGTTCAGTGCGCGGAAGGAGAAGCTCATCGGTTCTTTTTTAGATGTGAAGCATCTTATGGCGAAGCTTAATCCGGTGGTGGTGGTGGTGGTGGTGGTGGTGTGCCGCATGGCCTCCCTTACTGCGCATGCGCAAGCCCTTTAAAACAAAAAATAAAAATAAAAAACCTCCTTTCCCCCTCTCTCTCTCTAGGCATCCCTCCCCGCGGCAACCACACCCTCACTGTGCATGCGCCTCCCCCTCCCCGCTCCCCTCCTACGCTCCCCCCCTCTAGGCATCCCTGCCCGCGGCGTCCACACCCCCCACTGCGCATGCGCGTCCCCCCCTCTCTCATTTCCTACGCTCCCCCCTCCCCCTCTAGGGCATCCCTGCCCGCGGCGTCCACACTCCCACTGCGCATGCGCGTCCCCCCCTCTCTCTCTCTTTTCCTACGCTCCCCCCCCCCCTCTCTCGCCTCGCGACGCCGACGCAGGTAGCATCTGCTAGCGAGTTTCTTGGTTGAAAAAAAACCGGCAGATCCCACGCACTGTGGGAATCGATGTAATGCGAAGCAGCCAGCAAGGAGCAAATCATGCTGTACGTGATATGCATGTCATTAGTTACATCTAGGGCCTGTCATTTGTGTTCGTCGTGCAGTCACGTCGCGCAATACAAATTTTGGTGTATACCAAGCTAGCGTACTGGACGCAAGCGCACCATGAGCGTGGCATTGTAGATGACATGCATGCCAAGATTTTCGTGTTACCACCTGCCACTTATGTTCGCTTAATTTTTTAACTCGAATCGCAGCGAGACGCGACACCAATGTGCCTCCGTTTGGCATGCGTTCGTATTCTCGCGCTTTGCGCATTGTGCAGATGCCGTCCGCGTTCCAGCGTTTAAATTGACGGACACTGTCAATTCCAAGGCGCGTTCCTCCAACGCATGTGCCCACTGAGACGGGGTCGGTCAGAATGGAACGTCATGCGCGCGTCTCCCTCCTTGCATGATTTAGAGACGCTGGGCACAGCACGCTACGTAAGCAAAGCGCGAGCACTGTAGAGTCCGACGCGACCGGCGTCCGTTTGCGCGCCCCGGCGCCCAACTGGCACCGTGCCAGGGCACGGCTGGAGGGAGGGACGGACGGACGGACGGACGTGAGCATGAGACAATTAAGGCGTATGCCTTAAAGATTTGACGTATATCAAGCTAGCGAAACGGCCACGAGAATGACATCCGCGTGGCATGCAAGTCATGTTGCACATGACATTTCCTGATTTCCATATTACCACCTGTCATTTGTGCTCTCCATACAGTCACGTCACTCAATACCAAATTTGGTGTATATCAAGCTAGTAAAACGGCCCCGAGAGTGTCATGAGCGTAGCATGCAAGTCATGTTGCACATGACATGTCATGATTTCCATATTACCACTTGTCATTAATGCTCGTCATACAGTCACGTCGTTCAATACCAAATTTGGTGTATATCAAGCTAGTGAAGCGGCCCCGAGACTGTCATGAGCATAGCATGCAAGTCATGTTGCACATGACATGTCATGATTTCCATAGTACCACTTGTCATTTATGCTCATCATACGATCACGTCGCTCAATACAAAATTTGGTGTATATCAAACCAGCGGAACGGCCGCGAGCGTGCTATGAGCGTGGCATGCAAGTCATGCTTCACATGACATGTCATGATTTCCATATGCCCACTTGGTATTTATGTTCGTCATACACTCACGTCACGCAATACCAAATTTGGTGTATATCAAGCTAGCGAAGCGGCCGTCAGCTCGCCATGAGCGTGGCATGTAAATCATGTTGTACATGACATGCAGGTCATGATTTTCATATTACCACAAGTCATTTATGTTGATCATGGAGAAATGTCTCATCGTACCAATTTTGAGATAGATCAAGTTAAGAAAACGGCCTCAGGAGCACTATGGCCATGGCATGTAAATCATACTTTTCATGACAAGTTATTCATGATTTTCATGATATGACCAGCCATTCATGTTTGTCATACAGTCATGTTATGTCATACCAATTTTGGTATAAGTCCCATTAACGATACGGCCAGGAGAGCACAAAGTCGTAGGCGGCTAGATAGATAGATAGATAGATAGATACGCTCAAAGTCGCCGAAGTTCGCTAAGAAATGCTTCGCATTTAAAAACCGACTGCTCGCACTGCACAACCGTTCACTGGCCACCCCGTATATATGGCAATGGATCTTGACCTGCAAGGTGGTGCCGGTGGGAGATTTCTCCTGTGCGTTGTTGAACAATAAAAATTCGCAGGGTGCGCGTTAACTAAAAGCGGACTGCGGGTCTCCGTGTCCAGTCGGAGACTTCTGTCTCTCATTGCCCATTAGCAGCGTTGGCATGTTCCAGTAGGAAACACCGCTCCATCACTGCGTGCTTTGTGCCTCCCCAGTTTTCTCTCCTGCGCAACGCTACGATGAGCGCCAGCGTCAACGCCGCCGCCAGTGTAAGCATTAGCGCCCGCTGCTTCACATCTACACATGGTTCCCTTTAGCGGGAGATGGTGTAATTTTTTACAGAAGCGCTATGCAACCGGCCTAGGCCGGCTGTATCCCCTCCTTCGACGAGTGAGGGGCACCCCGCAGTTCGTGCAGAGCTACACACCTGTAAATAGTGCCTGGATCATGCACTACATCCATTCTGAGGAAGTCTGGCCCACCAGCCGAAACGTTAATAAAACGCATTGCGTACGTGCGTCCTTCACTTGTAATAATTGCTATCGCAATAGTAAGAAAAGACGACTGGAGCATTCGTGGAGGAAAACTGGGCAGCAAGCAAAGGTTAGTCTGCGGTAAGCCGTGAGATTTTAGGCTGCGAATTCTAAAGGTTTTGTTTTATAGGAAGATAGGCTTAATTAAGGTGGGCAAGATTGGGCCGTAATAATATTAATAATAATCATAACAACATTTTTCACCTCTTTCCTATGCTGGTAACTTACGAATTCATTAAGACTTCTAGTTTTATCCATAGAATGGTGCAGTTTTCTGATCGTTCTTTTGCTGCGCTAAAAATGTAACAGGGGGGACAACACGAGAACACAGAAGTGCGCAAACTTGCAACTGTTTATTTGCGATCAAAGCACGTCAATATACAGGGTGTTTCAAGAAATGTGTCCACTATTTTTAAAAAATCAGAAAAAGGCGGTATTTGCTCGCTGTCTTCACAATTGCTTTTTCTGTAGCGGCAGGCATCTTAAGATGGTTGAATACATGATTTGGGACAGTAATTAAGAAAGTTAAATTAATTAGCTTTTTAATTAGCGGTGTTATGTGGTTAAGTCCAATGAGAGTATTGAAGTCTTTCATGCGGAGAACCCATTTCAGGTATGATATTTCGAAAAAAGCGACCTGTATTAATTATTGTGGCGTAATGAAATTCAGGCAAATTCAAGGGCGAAACCTTAATTGCCTTATTGCCTTATTAATCGTATTACTGCCCAATTACCCAACGCTATTCGAAAATTTCTGAAAATACCCTACAAGTAAGGTAAATACCCCACGGTTGTCAACGCCGGCCCATTCGCTGATAACAGAGAACTAATGCCATCAGAAGCTAGGGAACGACACCGACCGACCCCCCAACTTTCAAGACAGGTGCACTCACTTGGCTTTTGATTCCAGCGAATACTCCTGGTCTTCCGTGACAGTTATTGGTCCAATATCACGGGCCCCACCGAATTCTCGCTCGCACGTCTCATGTTAAATATGAAGTTGAGCCTTTCACACCGTCTCAAGACACGTTTTAATGGTAGAGAAATCGTCCGTATCAGTCGCCTCATGCCCTAATATGACCCCGCTATACTGATAACACCTTAGTTTGTCGGGATGGCTACCTTATTCACCCGGGGGGCATATATTGAGAAACACAAGACGACAACGAATCACCCAAGCAAACAAGGCAGAGCGTGAGCGGAAGCCATGAGGAGTGGGCTTGCGCTTGCTGGGATTTTGGTTTAACGACGCCTGCCGTTCTGTGTCCTTCAGGGAATCAGGGAAATGCGAGGTTTGTTCGATCCCGTCATTTTACTTTTTCTGTAGGCTCTCGCATCTTAGGATCGTTAAAGGCATCATTTACAACAGTAATTAACAATGACAAAAAATTAACGCCTTCATTATTGTGGTTAGGAGTGTACATCAAATGGGAGCATTAAAGTCCTTCATGCGGAGATGCCATTGCAGCTTTGAGATTCAAAAAAGTGGCCTCTACTCTTGATTGCGAAGTAATGAACTTCACCCAAATTAAGCGGTGAAACCTTAACCGAAGCGTTGAAGAGCCCAACTTCGATATTATTCCCAGAAGTGCGGAATGAGGGAGTGTCCTTATATGAACCATGAATGAACTTCGTTGTTTGAGTGTGCGGGCTGCGCTCGTAATTATAGCACGCATGACAAACATACCGTAGCCAACGCGGAAGAACTACACCTCTGTAATCGTTCTCATTAAGAGTTACGTCATTCTGGTCGTCTGCTTGTTGCGCTCATCGGTGCTTCGGTTGCGGTTTAGCCGTTCAATTTTGTTAAGGTTCATTACGCCACAATTAAGTAGAGGCCGTTTTTTCTATATCTAAAAGCTTTGATGGGTTCTTCGCATGAGGAACTTTAAGTCTTCCATGTAATATGACAGCGAAACTCCATTAACTAGAGAGTCAATGAAACGAACTGTCTTAATTACGGCACCAAATGATATATGTAACCACATTAAGATGCCTGCCGCTACAGAAAAAGCAATTGTGAAGGCCGAAGGCACATATCGCATTTTCCTGATTTTTGCAGTTTATATATATACGCTGTACGATATTAGATGTTATGTAGAGGAAAATGGGTACAGAGAAGTCAAGCGTTTCCCATTTCTACTTATCCTGCAGTGTTATGATGCGATCTAACCGCAACAATGTTTTAATAGCAGACGTGTCACGTTTGTTGGCCTGGTTCGGTGACTCATAACAAAACATAGAAGCAGGTTCAAAAAGCAGTGTCGGCATTCCATGGTCATGTGGTTCTAGCATCATGAACTTGCTCTTTGCGCTTTTCCAGCGTCACTGCGGTCCGTAGTCGAATGAGATGTCGTAGTAAAAACACTACCAAATAAGAAACTGTCCATAAAATTCAGGTGTTATTCGAACTACTATTTTTTTTGTTTCGTTGAGCGACTTCAAAATATAGTAGCCTGCTGTATTTTAAAAACACGTCCTTATTTTTTATTTCAGGAAAGGAAGTCAGTACTGGTGAGTAAGTTGTGAAATAATGATAGAATTGGTACAAATTTTATTCGTAGTTACAGGCCTTCTCGTAGTCGATAGGTTGTTCGTCCTCAAATGTGGTTTATGCATAATCTTAAAAATTTCACCTCTTTTCGCCCACAGCAATTACGTTCGTTGTCAGGGACGGCGTTTTCTTGGGTACCTGGAAGACAAAAACGAGGTTTCTTACACAACGCATTTTTTTACAACGTACAACGAACGCAATTTAATGATCATCGCACCTCGACAGCAAGGTTGCGCCCCCTCACATTACTTATTTTCTGCACACAAAGCAATAACAATTGAACGATTGTGAAATATTAGAAAGGCTGTCGAGCTTCGTGCTGCGCGGTCGTTGGGCCGCTACATCACTGCCCCTCCAAGTGAGTTAACGATTTTTTTTGTAGTAGGGGTTTCAGACAGGTAGCTCGCGGCTGGGTGCAGCCCGCAAATCTGTGCTAGCTGCCCGGGCTGCACGTGGCTATCTTCGTCGCATATTTTTTTAAACAGTGAAGCTGTTTTTAGTCGGGACATTTATGTCCGGATGCCGTAATGCATCAGGAAGAGTGGGTAGGTGGCACTACGCACGAGTCCCACCACTAACCACTACGCCCACTACTACAGCTGCCACTCTACCCAGTTCATTCACGCAATTCATTGCACTTCATTCCACGTCATTCAAACCCACGGTATTCAAATCCCACTTCAATCAACCAGCTGAATTAATTGGCGAAACGAAGGCTGCTTTGTAAGCCAACAGCTTAGCCGAGTCATCAGTCTGGTACGCACAGGCAGTTGCTTTTTAAGGTATCAGGCCAAGTGGTAAAAGTGTCCTTTTTTTCATAATGTCAATTTTTTTTCTTTTCGGTCATGTTGGAGGCGTAATTTCTTCGCCGTCATTTTGCTGCATAATGTGTTTGCCTACACAGTTTCTTTCAAAACATACAAGCAAAACGTTAGACCACCCATCATCTACGAAACCGAAACTGAAAGTGCCAGTTTTGTGTACATCATAAGATTAGCTTGGTATGTAGTATTTTGTTGGTCATTTAACAATCATATCCAGAGTCAACATCTAAATAATGCTCTAATAGCATTGTCAACTAATAATTTTAATCATAAAAGTAATAACCTTCTCACCAGGTGAACGCGCAACGTCGTACATGTGTTATTTACGCTCAAGGAAACGTTAGTCAGCCTGCCAAATAATCAAATTGGCTGTGTATGACTTTGTGTGTTATTTCAATATTGGCAACGGAAATACATTTCGTATTTGATAATTTGAAGCAAGTTGCCACCGAACCTGGCTGCTACTCTGCAAAAGCTTGCCTCACAAATGATCGGCACCGCATCGCGAAAGCATGCTGCAAATCAAGCTAGAGAAAAAAAATGGCGAGTTGCCGCTCGACCAAAGTACACAATTGTAAACACCACGATGGAACTGACTACAAATACCGAGGATCTTAGCGTTCCACATCAGCTAGCGTAAGCGCTGCACCTGTTTAAAACCTTTTTTTTTTGTAGATTTTCTCAGAACTTATATTTTTCATATTTTTCCGTACGCGAACAGTCATAACTTGCTTGCTAATCAACATTTTACCTTAAAACTTGGCAAACTTCTACGTCACATTAGTGAATGTGCAGTGAACCTGAATAAGCAAAATCGTGCCTCTATATTTAATATGGCTGTCTGTTATACGAAGGTGGGCGTAGTGTTAGTACATATTTTTTTGATTATTTAATGACCACGTTTTTAATGTTTTTAATATTCATCTCATCTCAATTGTTTTGGTTCATTGCACTGGCCAAGGCTTCTTTTATGTCTCTAAAAATTGGTTTTATTGAGTGGAATTTGAGTTAGGAGTGTTTGCGTAAGCACGCCTTTTAATAAAAATTTTAGTAATGGAAAATAACAAAAAATAGGACTTGCTTTTTAATGCTCACATGTGCCTATAGATGTGCTTTATCATGCAGTCTAATGAACCCTAGCGTTTAGCACTTTTTTTTTTAATTTCGACACTAGGCCTCATAACCTAAGAATGTTTAGAAGCTACACGGAAAGGGCACATCTCTAGCATTCTTTTTGTGAGGCAACCCTTGTGGTCACCATGTGTCGAAAAAGAACCATGGAACGAAAACTCAATCGTTCAGGATCGGCGTGCAGATTTCAGTCATTCGGCAGATCGGTACTCGTGGTTCTGAAATCGTTAGTGCCAATTCCCAGCAGAAATTACCAATATATGAGAAGTGGGAAGGCTTCCTTTCAAGTGGCAACTTTGCCTGACATCTTCTTGAAGTCTGTGGGGGAGGGTCTTTCAGTGACTACGACCCGCTGGCTGAGGTCAGTTTGAGGCCCCTGGTTTACAGTATCTTTCAAGTTATTCACAGATCCATACAGCAGGACTTCCTGGAAAATTGCTTAGTGTATTGTGGGCATTTGTTATGCACTTCTTCCTCACATGTGCATCATCATATCATCATCATCCGTTTGTCTCTCTGTTCTCATCGTCACCGTGTGTCATCATCACCGTCAGCGGTTGTGTGCGCGCTCTGCCCGTTCGCTTCCGAGGCCTTGCATCTAACAAACGTCGTTTCGACCAAGACGTCATAGTACGTGCTTGTTTCTTGGCCTGTTTTCACAAGTGAACCCTCAGTGAGTATTGCCACAGAAACCCACACAGGTTAAACGGCTTCTAGAAGGTCCACATGCACCGGCTTGAACCGGTCGAGTGATAATACGTTGAAAAGATGTCGATAGTTACCTAACTCTCACCGCTGCGTAGAACTAGGTATGGCTTATCGTACTGTTCTCGGAAAGGCCGGTGAACTGGGTAATGGTGTACGAACAGCGAGTGCACGAAGTGTATTTTCATGATATGTGCACCCCAGCGGTGCAGCCAACCGTGGTGGCGTAGTGCGAGGGAAGCTCATTATAAAGTTATGTAGAACTCGTTGTTGGCCTTGTGTGTTGAACATCACTGAAAGTAAAATGCCACGCGAAAAAAACCGCCAGGCCTGCGCAGAACGCGCAGCACAGCCACAGCGAAAGCTGGGAGAGCGGCCTCTAGCCTTTTTTAAACACTCTTGGGGCAACTACTACAAGCCCACTTGCATAGTACCCACTACGCCATGAATCATCATAATTTTTGTGTAGTGGGGAAGCGTCTACTATTCCGTTATTCGTCATTCTTCGGAAAAGCGCGGTGCCCGCTACACTCTTGTAAAGAATTATGTGCACTTTGTGGATGCTGTGGCTGACGACGATGAAGAATTATGCCTCAGGCTTTTGTAAAGGGTTGGAGCATTGAACGACCCACTCGTTACGCAATTCGCATTGTGTGACGCCTGGTTCTTACTTTACTGCTCTAAAACGCTTTACAACACACGTTAACGCGATTCCTTACCCGATATGAAGCGTGCGTAGGGTCAGTTTGCACCGCAGTTTCAAGCAGCGGAGTAGCTCAGTGATAGAGTGCTGGGCTGCCACGCAGAGGACCCGGGTTCGATTCCCATTCTGTCAAGGTGTTTTTTTATTTATTTAGTTTTTTTCTTATTTCGTGCGATATTGGTTGCGGACACCGGCGGCGGCGGCGGAGGACAACTACGGCGCAGAAACAACCCTTGTTGTGATCTCATAACAGCTTTCGCTGTAAAACGGACATGATCACAGAAGGGTACGGGGCAAAGTGCGAGATGTGGAATAAAATAATCACGGGGTCCCTCATGCTTTCACTTTATACTATCTGAAAGCAAAAACCATCATCTTTTTCTTTTCCTTGAATGTATTCCGCCCCCGCCACCCTCCGAAAGCTTTCTGCACCTCACGTGGTTTTGCGGTGCCCCAAGATAAACAGCGCCCCTAGCACATCGCTGTTTGACGTAGCATCCATTTCGACGTAACAGAACGTAACGCAACTCTGAAGCTAGCATAATCGCATGTACCTGAGAAATGTACCCAATGAGAGATCATGCTCCGCTTAATGAATATAGCGCCATCATGAAAAAAAATATATTGAAGTGATGCATGAATTTGGAGAAAGAGAAAAAAATTGAAGGACACTTTGTACATTCCAAAGTGTGTTCGGCGAAAGCGTGTGGCCATTCCACTGATTATGCCACGTCTTTTTTTTCTTTTACACTATCAGTGGGATAAGACACAAACCGAATAGGTGCTTGTTTTCTTCTTTAATTGTTTACCGCTAATCGCAGCGAGACGCGAGACTCATCTTCCTCCGTTCGCATGCGTTAGTATTTTCTCGCGCTTTGCGCATCGTGCAAACGCCATCCGCGTTCCAGCTCTTAACCCATTAAGGACCACGAAAGAACTACTGGTCCGATTTTATTGAAATTTTGCTTATTTAATTAACCACAACAGATAACCACACGTGCAAATTTTCATAAAGTTACGTGCGTTTCTTCAGGAGTTATGATACTGTACTATAAAAAAGTACGCTGGGCCTTCGAGATAGCAACGGGCAAGGTGACTTGATGCAAGAATGGCGAGTACGCTGGGCCCTTGTGAAACGAATAACAAAGTTATCGTGGCCCATGCCACTTAATCAAGGACCAGTGCTTTAGGGAAAGCGTAACGTCACGCTTTTCGCTACACAATTTCGATGTGTTTTGGCAGAATTCTTCTGTTTTGCCGGCTTCTTGTGAAGATGTCCGTATGGATAGAGGGTAATAGCAAGCACAGTAGAATCTGGAGAGCTTTGATACTTCTCTTGGGTACAACAAGGCGCAGTCAGTGTTTTGCTGTTATGCGACTAAAGGACAATAGTCAACGCGTAGAGGGTCTGCTAAAACCTACAATGTGGTAGCAGACCCTTTATGCGTTGTCTGCGGCTATTTCGATCATCTAGGTAAATAGGGGCTGGTACCACTTTTTCTCAGCGATGAAAATTGTCTAGTCATTCGCAGCTTAATCGTAAAGCTCAAACCCCCTCATGGCATTGTTACTGCGGATGAAGGAGGAGGACCGTGTCACTACGTTTTTTTTTCTTTTCAGTGAATGGTCACCATGACAGAGAGCATAGTGACTAAACTGTGTAGTCTTTCGTCAGCATAGCAACTATATGTTGTTGTCGTTGCCCTTTTAGAAACAAAGGTGCTTTCCTGAGTCAAAACAGAAGTTGTCTTACGCACGTTCCCTTCGTTCCATGTTTTTTTATCGTTAGCAGAGAGCATCCATTCGCACCGTCGTCATTCCCCTCCTCCTCCTAAGTTCCCATGTTAGGGTCAGAATCGCCAATTAAAATATCAAGAGGCTCTCGTATTATCACAGCGACATCTTTCGCAGCCTCATGAGTCTCAGATAACCGAAAAAACGGCATTCATAACAAAAAAAGCCTGTTGAATCTATGTTGCAACGCACAACAAGAGTTACATGTATGCTCCCACGAAGTCCCAGTGTACTAAATAAAGTACAGCAACATTTGATTACTCCTCACAGCAAAACTATGCACTCTATAGGCTTCTCGCGCTTTGCAGGGATTGAATTGCTTTTCCTGAAGCAGAAACCGTCCGTTTTTTCAACATATAAAATGTAAAACTTCAAATTAATTTAGAAAAAGTAGTACTGACCACGTGCGTTTAACAGGCTCTGATTTTCCTAATGTTTGACGACTCATAAAACAGATAAAAACATAACCGAGTCAATATTCCAGATTAGCATTTTCTTGCTCCAACCTCTGGCATCAGAAATTGTAATGAGCAAGATCAGAATATTGTGTTTTGTATTTTCTATGCCCGAAAAAGGAAGTGTACTTTTTAAAGTACACTGGTCCCTAATGGGTTAAATTGACGGACCCATTGTAAATTGCAAAGTGTATTCCGTGAACGCCTGGGTCCATTGAGACGGCGTCGGTCAGAATGATTGCAAACTCTGGGCACAGCGACGCTACGCAAGCAAAGCGCGAGCGCTATAGAGTCCGACGCGACCGGCGTCCATCTGCGCATCCCGGCGGCCACCTGGCTCCGTGCCAGAGCTCGGATGGACGGACGGACGGACGGACGGACAGACGGATGGACGGACGGACGGACGGACGGAGGGACGGACGGACGGACGAACAGACAGACGGACGGACGGGCAGACGGACGGACGGACGCCGGACGGACAGACGGATGGACGGACGGACGGACGGACGAACAGACAGACAGACGAACGGACAGACGGACGGACGGACGCCGGACAGACATCGGATGGACGTGAGCATGAGACATTAAAGGCTTTCGCCTTAAAGATTACACCATCTCCCGCTAAAGGGAACCATGTGTAGATGCGAAGCAGCGGGCGCTAACGCTTACACTGGCGGTGGCGTTGACGCTTTCGCTCATCGCAGCGTTGCACAGGAGAGAAACCTGGGGGGCGCAAAGCACGCAGTGATGGACGGGTGTTTCCTACTGGAACATCCCAATCGCTGCTAATGGGCAATGACAGCCAGAAGACTCGGACTGGACACAGAGACCAGCAGTCTGCTTTTAGTGAACGCGCACGCTGCGAATTTTTTATCGTTCGAACACGCACAGGAGAAATCTCCCACCGGCACCACCTTGCAGGTCAAGATCCATTGCCATATATACGGGGTGGCCAGTGAACGGTTGTGCAGCGCGAGGAGTCGGTTTTTTCAACCAAGAAACTCGCTAGCAGACGCTGCCTGCGTCGGCGTCGCGAGGCGAGAGAGGGGGGGAGCGTAGGAGAGGGGAAGACGCGCATGCGCAGTGGGGGTGTGGACGCCGCGGGCGGCGATGCCTAGAGGAGAGAGGGGGGGAGCGTAGGAGGGGAGAAAGCGGGAATGTACGAGGGGAGAGAGGGAGCGGACGCGCATGCGCAATGAGGGTGTGGCCTCCGTGGGGAGGGATGCCTAGAGGAGAGATAGGTGGAGAGGAGGTTTTTATTTTTTTTTAATGGGTTGGCGCATGCGCAGTGGGGGGTGTGGATGGACAGACGGACGGACACCGGACGGACGGACGGACACCGGACTGACATGAGCATGAAACATTAAAGGCTTTCGCCTTAAAATGTCCTTCATTGAGTGAAGCGAACTTACCCGTGGTATGGAAATCGCTGATATGCGGGTTGGCATGGGAAAGAGAAACAGAAAGGCAAGGGAAACAGACCCACGAGAAAGTAAAACGAAAAGGTAAAGCACTAAACAAGTTAGCCTTGCTTGAACTGGAGGCACAACTGTAAAGAGACAGTCGGGCATCAGTGGTGGGCACCTATGTAACCCTGGTATTTGCTGTTTTTCTAAGTTTAGCTAGTTTTCTCTTGATTTCACACTCCATTGCTCTCGTCTGACTTCTGTCTGTTTTTTTCGATGTTGTTTTCCCTGTATTTATTGCCATTTATTTACGTATCTCTACATTTCTTTTCCTTTCTTGCTCTTTCTATCTTTCGTTCTCCTTTATCCCTTTTTCTTTCATTCTCTTATCGCTTGCTCCCTCCTTATTTCTATCCTTTTCTGTATGTATCGGTCTCTTTCTTTCTATCTATTTCTTTGAGTATGTTACATGCTCTTTCTTGATTTCTGCATTTATTCGTCTATTTCTCTGTATTCCATTTTTTTTCACTGCTATGCTTTACTCTCTCCCCTTCTCATTTCCTTCCTCCTCACCATCGCGTCTCTCGTCCTCATGCTCACTACACTTTGCCTCCTCCTTGTTATACTATACTATACTAGGCTATGCTATGCTCTGGATAGCCGAGTGGTTACGACGCTTCCCCACGAATCGAGGGTATGCTGGTTCGAATCCCGCCTCGTAAAGAAACTTTATCGGCATGAATATCTCTCTTATTCTTTCTTCCCATTTCTTTCTTGCTTTCTCTCGCTCTCTATCTCCGTACTCGTTCTGAAACTCATCAGGGATTTTAAAGGTCACACCCGAGAAATCGGCGGACGTGTTCTCGGAGACAAGATGAAGATGAAGAAGTGGACGTAGAGAGCGCGTGCCGGTTCATGATACGGGTATTTCTCTTCGCAACCGACAAATTACGGCGAGCTTCAACAGCGTCGCTGTCAATGCGTCATTCGAGCACTGATTTTTCTATGTTCGTTATGTGCATTACCTTGAATAAGGGGGCAAATTTCACTGCATAAAATGCTAATGAGGGTGACTGACACGATTGAACTAAATTTTCCAGACGCGACAAATATTGTTCCAATATGTAACTAGAAAGTTCATTCACGTTCAGCCAGTCATTAGGAAAGGTTCCCACACGCAAAGACGGGGGTTGCGCAGAGTGGTAACTGATCTAGACTATAAGACAACTATTCCTCGGTTTTAATTATAAACAGCTCAAGATGATGATGAGCCGCGTGCCCTACAGCTTTTTTGGCAATGGACATTGCAGTTGCGAACTGTAGAGTAATTGTTACCGCGTGGGATTTTCTATAACTTGTCCTTGTGCCACGAAGCACTATTTCATAAGTAGTGCTTCTGTAACGTGCACTTAATTCTACGTACCGTTGAATTGTGCGAGTGCATGGTGCGTATTTTCTTTTCCCTGCCGTATTAATTTTGCTAGGTGGTATACTAATAGAATATTTTATTAGTCCAATTTTCTCAGCTCTATGTGTGGTAGAAATTCTGACTGCATATGTGACGCTTCGGAATCTGTGAGGTGTACGCTTTTGGGGATTTTTTATTGCGATAGCAATTATATGGACACTCTCGGCTGGTTTTCGCCGTCGGCGTCGCCTCCGCCGTTGGCCGCCGCCGTCATCCCCCGTATATGTATATGTATCTATATAACCGGCCCCGCCCGTCGTTCGTGAGCGTGAAAAGACGCGAGGGGGGGGGGGGGGGAAGGCGGGGGTCCATCGAGCGACCTTCGATTTTACGAGCGCGGTCGTCGCGGGCACGCGCGTTATCTCTCCTTCTTGGCGGCCGACAGCGGGGGGGCCGGTGTACCCTTCTACGTGCTGCGCTCTCAACGCAAAAATAATGTGGTGAGCAGAGTGCCCCTGGAGCGGCCGTATGCTCTTAAACCAGCGTTTTCTAGAGTTGCGTGAGATCGGATCCAAAAGAGTAAGCTGCCAGCCTCACTTCTCTATAACATTACAATTTGTTGCTATCGCATTCATTGATTCACCTTTGCGGTGAAACTGTGACTTTTTTTTCGTAGAAGACGGTTAATTGAATAAAAATATATTATTACTTTCTTTCTTTTGGTTTAGATAATGTGCTGCCGGAGTGTAGTAAGTACACATCACTTTTAAATTACTCTGAATATAATTAGTTTTTCTAGCGTAAGAAAGAAAATTCTATTGTTGCCAAAAAAATAGACACTGCACCAGGGGTGAAGCACTAACTTTGTAGTCGTTAGAAGCCTGCAATTTAATATTCCTCCTCATATGTGGCGCTAATATGCTTACCGACAGTGGCATCGGAATGTAGTGTTACAAAGGCACTTGTGTGTGGTGAGCGCACTGTTTGAAGGTAATGAACTATTTCATACCGCGAGTTCCGTCATTGGAAATAGAGGACTGATACATATCTAAGGAGCCACGTTGCAAACAAGGCGAGGGGGAGGGTATGCCCACAAAGCGAGCCCAGGTGGGTCAATCGTTTGCTTGGCACTTACTTCTTGAGGACGTCGCCTTATAGTGGCGCACTTTAGAGGAACCACGCTTTCGGCTTATCTCATGATATGGATGTGTGGCGTGTCTTTCAATTTTGTTTCCTCGATTTCCTTTTCTAGTGGTCACCTGAGGAGTATAAAGCACGAGCAAAACCACCCGACTATTCACGCTGTCACTTCGTATAGAGTGCGCTAATACGAGGTGATACCCTTAAGTTGGAATAACCTGGCAGATGATCGGCCTCTCTCAGCGCGCAATGTGGGCAGCGTTTACCTTCACCTTGTTTGTAAATTGGCTCCGTGATATGGCGCTCATTCACAGAAAAGCCGCCAGTCACGCACGCCAGTCTTGCATTTGCGCTAATGCACATTGGCAATTAAGCACTACTGCTGTACGAGACCGATTACAAGTTCGGCACCGTCTACAAAATCGATGAAAAAAAAATGCCCCCACCTTCCCGAAGGGAATCGTGAGGAAATGCGAATGCATTTCGCGCGCGCTTCACTCCATTTATATATACGTGCGAGCGAGCGGACGGGAGAGTGGGGCGTAGGGAGGAGAGAGAGCGAACGGCGAGAGAAGGAGCGGCGAAGCACTGCACCTACCCTCTGCTACACTCTCTCCACACACGCGGGAGCTCCGCCTAGCTTCCGCGATGCGAGCGCCCTCACACACCAGAGCGCACTCCTCCTCTCCACTCACTCTCCGTTACTCCGCCCGCACCACCTGCTCCGGTTGCTAGGGGCGAGGAGAAGCGCGCGCCCGCAGCTGTTGCTATGAGAGAGGGAGTGAGAGCGGAGAGATAACACCTGCCGGCGCGCACACCTCCTCAAATTATCCTCCTCCTCCTCCTCCGCGGACAACGCCGGATGCCTGACATAGCCCGACTAAGAAATGCATCATTCGCATTTAAAAAAACGAAATGAATGAACGCCGACCAAAATGATGTTTAAAACACTAAAAAACGACGTTTCGGCTACCATGCGGAAGCCGAAACGTCGTTTCTTAGTTTTTAAATATTTCATCTTGGTTAGCGTTCATTCATTTCGTAGTCTCTTCATGCTTCACGATGATTCTGAAACCATCGACTTCTACAAAATCTATGTCTCACTTCGCTGTAATGTGAAACAGTGATGCTAATGGTGGCGAAACCGGCTGTGCAATAATGACGAGATCAGGTTCTCGGCACATTAGACCCCCGCAACATGCTCATCTAACGTAATTTGTAGGGGTGTGCGAATAGCGAAATTTCATCTCGAATTCGAAATTGGAGATGATGTTCCCTATATAGTATCGTGCTGTATTGTAAAGATACGTGTTTATTTTTATTTCAGATAAAGGGGACGGTCCCCTTGAGCCATTTGCCTCTGGTAAGTAAGAAGTTCTCAAATATCACATTAGGGGGTAGGTCATGACGCAGGTGGCGATAGATAGATAGATAGATAGATAGATAGATAGATAGATAGATAGATAGATAGATAGATAGATAGATAGATAGATAGATAGATAGATTAGTTTAAGTGTTTGGGAGCCGAATGAAATCGCGAATGCTTGTTCGGACTACTTTTCCTCTGTGTTTATCGCCCCTTCGTTGCGCCGTTACATAATTATGAACTCTTGAAAACTCGCCCAACTAACGGTGCTACCGCTTGTGTAGCCTGTATCAAGTGAAAGTGAGGTCTAATTTTAAAATTAGGAGATTGATCGAGTTGATAGATTAGGGGTGGGTCTGCTTGAAAAAATGGGGGCGCGGAAACGAGTGAATATTTGCGGGGCGGCCAACGTAGAAGTTTTGGGGGAGAGTCAACTTAAAAATCTAGGGGGTGGGTTATCTAAAAAAAGAGCTTGACAACCTAAATGGTTGCCAATACTGAAAACTTTCAAGGTGGGAATGGCTGTGAGCCAAATTGAAAGTTTTGTTGTGGGCTATCACATATTCTTCTGATTGATATTCAAAAATAATTGTAGGTGATTGTTTTGCAGCAATTGCAGCTTTGAAGGCATTGTGTTTAGTTGGGAACTTTCAAGACGGCTGCTTGCATTCGATCTTGAAATATTGGAGGTTCAAACTTAACGTCCAGCCACATGCATTGTCACAAATAAGGCCATTACTCGGTGCGGCGGTCGCCTGAGGTCGCACCAGGCTTCGCGTCATATACGTCGTCGTCCGACAGTTGTACCTTCTTGGACGGAGGGTCATGGTCCGCATCCTTTCGGAAGAACGATCATGTTTTTGTAATAAATTATTGATGTGCAGTTCTGCCATGATTCCCTTATCTTTTATGTTGTGCAAGGTGCTGCCCGCCCTTATAAAGTCGTTTCCGCTTCATAGCCCCCCCCCCCCCCCCCCCCGTCGTCGTTAGCGTAGTCAGCTGCCACCGCGAGAGATAAAGCTTCGTTCGAGCGGTGGTGCAAGCAGTGCCGCCTGGCGGGAGCGAGGTTACGCGTATGGATGAGGATGAGCACTCGGTCTGTGTAGTCCTTCAACTGTCAATATACCAATACAAAAACGTACAATATCGGCAGTCTTTTTTAAGTAGTCAAAACTTTATCCCTGCAATTCTCATGCTGAAAATATCTTACTTCATTGATTTCTGTTTAGAATTAGCACATTGTGTACAGGTTATGTTCTCTGCGCCTAAAAAACTGTTAAAGGGACCGACAACTGGCCAGAACATGTGATTAGGTCCTAGTAGAAATGACAAGACCACGAAATATAATGACAGATTCCAGCATTCTTTTAGCGTTGTGACTAGGATTTATACTTTTAAATCGTGCTTAAAAGTGACAAAAACCGTCATGTCGCACAGCCTAGTGGAAGAGCCTTGAAGCTGGATTATGGAATATGGAGTCGATCACTTTACTGTACGTAGTCGCGTAGCCTGATGCTGTCATGGGCGCCAGTTCTCAAAATTAAAATATGTATATTATTACCCAGCCCCGTTCAATTCTGTGCTGCTTACGACGTGAAAGGAGTTGCACGGTGAGAAGCAGCGCTGCTGTCGCCCCCGCCAGCGGACCAAGTCGAGCCGCGGCGCATGCGCGCGGAGTGCACGCATGCGCAGTAAACCAGCGCGCTCGAACACGAACGGCTGTCGCGCTCACTGTTTGCAGCATGTGAGTATACGACTGCATATTCGCTGCAGATAGAAAAATCTTGATTACAAATGTTTCGCGGCGTTTTCCGCTTTACCATTCCGTGATTAGACTCACTGACCGGTAAGCTTTCCGTTGCGCTAAAAAAAAGTAGGCACCATAAAAATTGGTTGTCGGTCCCTTTAAGTTTGTGTAAAAAAAAACTAATCCAACGAGAACGAATAACCACTGAAATAAGAATCACAAAAGAAAGTTTGTTGAATGCAAATCAGGTGTTGTTCATCGTATTCCGTTATCTTGCCAGCGTTTTTACATAGGACAAACAGGAAGGTGCGTGAACGATCGTCTTCGAGAGCACCACACTCTTAAAAAAATATACAGCGACCCTCGTTCCATTAAGGGAGAAACGGCGATGTCCACACTATAAATGCAATAACACGCGCGCAGATAGTTTATTGGCAATTCATTGCCAAGAATGCGCGTGTGTTTCCTTTTTTTCTGACATTCTGCGATAATTAGAAAGAGCAACTGCGAAGTCACCCGTTTGATAATGGAAAGTGAAAAAAATTTACTATTGCTGTAGTTATTGCATCAGCAAGACTTCCCTAACGCTATCCGACAAAGAAATCAGTTTCCTGCGTAAACCGTTAATCTTTTTTTTCCCTGATTCCGCTCAAGTATTGCTTTTTTTCTGTTTATTCGCTCGCTTTTTTCTGCTTATTGGGTCTTTCGAAGGTCACATGATCTTGTGACGTGTATTCGACGGCACGCTCGTTCGACGCGATCAAGGAATAAACTATATTGTTGTGAGTAGCGCCCATGTTTCAAGTGTCTCTTCCTTGTTGTCCTGGTTCTCACTAGCGCTAAGTAACTGCCTTTTGAAAATGGCAAACAAGGCCATTGACGACCGTGACACGTATTTAAAGGCGGAAGGAGAGGAAAAAAGCCGGCAGATCCCACGCACTGTGGGAATCGATGTAATGCGAAGCAGCCAGGAAGGAGCAAATCATGCTTTACATAATTTCCATGTCATGTTTTGCATGTTCGGACCTGTCATTTATGTTCGTCACACAGTCACGTCGCGCAACACCAATTTTGGTGTACATAAAGCTAGCAAACTGGACGGAAGCGCACCATGAGCGTGGCATGTAACTGGCGTTGTAGATGACATGCATTTCAAGATTTTCATGTTACCAACTGGCCCTTAAGTTCGTTATACAGTCATGTCACTCAATACCAAATTTGGTGTATATCAATCTAACGGAACGGCCGCGAGCGCGCCATGAGCGTGGGATGCAAGTCATATATGTCGCTCATGACGTATCATGATTTCCCTATTACCACTTTTCATTTATGTTCGTCATACAGTCATGTCACTCGATACCAAATTTGGTGTATATCAAGCTAACGAAACGGCCGCGAGCACGCCATGAGCGTGGCATGCAAGTCATGTCGCACATCACAAGTCATGATTTCCATATTACCACTTGTCGATAATGTTCGTAATACAGTCACGTCACTCAATACTAAGTTTGGTGTATATCAAGCTAACGAAACGGCCGCGAGTGAGCCATGAGCGTGGCACGCAAGTCATGTCGATCATGACAAGTCATGATTTCCATATTCCCACTTGTCATTTATGTTCGCCATGATTTCCATATTACCACTTGTCATTTATGTTCGTCATACAGTCATGTCACTCAATACCACATTTGGTGTATCTCAAGCTAATGAAACGGCCGCGAGCACGCCATGAGCGTGGCATGCAAGTCATGTCGCACATGACAAGTCATGATTTCCATATTACCACTTGTCATTTATGTTGCTCATACAGTCATGTCCCTCAATACCAAATTTGGTGTATATCAAGCTAACGAAACGGCCGCGAGCGCGCCATGAGCGTGGAATGCAAGTCATGTCACTCATGACAAGTCATGATACTATATTACTACTTAGGAAAGAAGTGTGAACTTAAGGGCTCGTTTACTCTGTTAAACACATTATTAATGAGAACTAACAGACAAGAGAGAGAGAGATGGGATGCGGAAAGACAGGGAGGTTAACCGGAAATCAAGTATCTGGTTGGCTACCCTGCACTGGGGAAGGGGTAAGGGGAGACAGAAAAGTAAGGAAGAGAGGAATGAGAGAGGGAGGGAAGCAGAAACACAGACACACAAACACAGGAGTGTCACAAGCGTTCAACGAGGCGGGTAGCTCGCAGGAACTTCAACAGCGCCTTCGTCGCTTTCAGGCGTGAAGCTCGATCTCCCCGGCATTTCAATATCGACTTCTCAGAAAGAGGTTCGTCGTCGAGTCGCGCAAACACTGCTGCGAGGGACTGTCTCTGAGAGCTGTACTGAGGGCACTGACATAAAACGTGTGCAATGGTTTCATCAGTGCCGCAATGTTCACATGCAGCACTGTCTGCCCATCCGATGCGGCAAGCAAAGGCGTTCGTAAACGACACCCCAAGCCACATGCGGCAGAGAACGGTCGTCTCAGATCGGGGTAGGCCAAATGGAATTTCAAGTCGTAGACATGGATCCAGGCTGTGAAGACGGGTGTGGAGAAAACCGGGCGTGTTCCACATAGACCTTGCGACATCATGCGCGAGCATATTAATCTTTGCTGCTGCGTCGCTTCTTGATAGTGGAATAGGTTCCATCTCGCCGTTTTCATGAGCATTCTTAGCTGCGTCGTCGGCATGCTCATTACCAGTGATGCCGCAGTGACCTGGTAACCACTGAAGAGTTACGTCGTGCCCCCTTGTCTATTAGCTGATGGTATAGCTGTCGTATTTCCAGCACCAATTGGTCTGACAATGATGCCAAGGAAAGTATAGGGGACGTTATTAGAAGTAATTATGATGTAAATGTGAAGAAAGGAAAGTGGACGAAAAAGATACCTTGCCACCGGCAGGATCCGCACCTGCGACCTTCGAATAACGCGCCCGATGCTCTACCACTGAGCAACGGTGGCGGTCATCCCTCCGTCCACTTTTTTAGGGTATATATGTTCATTTAAACGTGGGAGCGTCAGTCAGCGCCGCCTGTTGCCATTACGGCGAGTGTAGAACACCCTTTTTGCCTGCAGGTGTCACGTAGTACGTGATCTTATTACGAGCTGGCAGCTGACCAATAATCCCTCGCATACCACCTGAAGGCAACAAGTCTGTCAGAACGAGACCCTCGGCTATGAACGAAGGAAAGAAGTGTGAACTTAAGGGGCTCGTTTACTCTGTTAAACACATTATTAATGAGAAGTAACAGACAATGATGCCAAGGAAAGTATAGGGGACGTTATTAGAAGTAATTGTAATGTAAATGTGAAGAAAGGAAAGTGGACGAAAAGATGACTTGCTACCGGCAGGATCCGAACCTGCGACCTTCGAATAACGCGTCCGATGCTCTACGACTGAGCTACGGTGGCGGTCATCCCTCCGTCCACTTTTTTAGGGTATATATGCTTATTTAAACGTGGGAGCGTCAGTCAGTGCCGTCTGTTGCCATTCCTGCGAGTGTAGAACACGCTTTTTGCCTGTAGGCGTCACGTAGTACGTGATCTTATTACGAGCTGGCAGCTGACCAATAATCCCTCGCATACAGTCATGTCACTCAATACCAAATTTGGTGTATCTCAAGCTAATGAAACGGCCGCGAGCACGCCATGAGCGTGGCAGGCAAGTCATGTCGCACATGACAAGTCATGATTTCCATATTACCACTTGTCATTTATGTTCGTCATAGAATCACGTCACTCAATACCAAGTTTGGTGTATATCAAGCTAACGAAATGGCCGCGAACGCGCCATGAGCATGGAATGCAAATCATTTCGCTCATGACATATCATAATTTCCATATTACCACTTGTCATTTATGTACGTCATACAGTCATGTCCCTCAATACCAAATTTGGTGTATATCAAGCTATCGAAACGGCCGCCAGCGCGCCATGAGCGTGGAATGCAAGTCATGTCGCTCATGACAAGTCATGATACTATATTACCACTTGTCATTTATGTTCGTCATACAGTCACGTCACTCAACACCAAGTTTGGTGTAGATCAAGCTAACGAAATGGCCGCGAACGCGCCATGATCGTAGAATGCAAGTCATGTCGCTCATGACATATCATGATTTCCATATTACCACTTGTCATTTATGTTCGTCATACAGTCACGTCACTCAACACCAAGTTTGGTGTATATCAAGCTAACGAAACGGCCGCGAATGCGCCATGAGCGGGGAATGCAAGTGATGTCGCTCATGACATGCCATGATTTCCATATTACCACTTGTCATTTATGTTCGCCATGATTTCCATATTACGACTTGTCATTTATGTTCGTCATACAGTCATGTCACTCAATACCAAATTTGGTGTATCTCAAGCTAATGAAATGGCCGCGAGCACGCCATGAGCGTGGCATGCAAGTCATGTCGCACATGACAAGTCATGATTTCCATATTACCACTTGTCATTTATGTTCCTCATAAAAATCACGTCACTGAATACCAAGTTTGGTGTATATCAAGCTAACGAAATGGCCGCGAACGCGCCATGAGCGTAGAATGCAAGTCATGTCGCTCATGACATATCATGATTTGCATATTACCACTTGTCATTTATGTTCGTCATACAGTCACGTCACTCAACACCAAGTTTGGTGTATATCAAGCTAACGAAACGGCCGCGAATGCGCCATGAGCGTGGAATGCAAGTCATTTCGCTCATGACATGTCATGATTTTCATATTACCACTTGTCATTTCTGTTCGTCATACGGTCATGTCACTAAATACCAAATTTGGTGTATCTCAAGCTAACGAAACGGCCGCGAGCGCGCCATGAGCGTGGCGTGTAAATCATGTTGTTCATGACATGCACGTCATTATTTGCATATTGCGACCTGCCATTTATGTTCGTCTTACAGTCACGTCACTCAATCCCAAATTTGGTGTATATCAAGCTTACGAAACTGCCGCGAGCGCGCCATCAGCGTGGCATGTAAATCATACTTTTCATGACAAGTTAGTCATGATTTTCATGATATGACCAGCCATTATGTTCGTCATACAGTCATGTTAAGCCATACCAAATTTGGTATAAATCCCATGAACAGTACGGCCAGGAGAGCACAAACTCGTAGGCGGCTAGTAGATAGCTAGATAGATACGCTCAAAATCGCGGAAGTTCGCCAAGAAATGCTTCGCATTTCAAAAGGGCCGGATTAGTGTGCCTAATCATTGGCGATATTAGTACAAACTCTTGTGACGAGTACAGGTCGGGGTTGGCGCTAAAGTGTTAGGGTTTGGCAGCATTCATGGACGGATGTCTCGCTGTGCGTCTGTTTGGGCGATTGCATGGCTCAGTCCTACGGACTCATGCGATGGGCAGAACGTCGGCAGTGCCTCATTCGAAGTGCAGTGTATGTGTTATCTTGTCCTGTGTGCGTTATGCTGTCTGCGTGCTGCACCGGATTTAGATATCTAGTTATTTAGCGCGTTGCATAGTTATGCATTGAGTTCGGCTGGCAAGCTTGTCGTTGTAAAAGCGTTTAATGATTGTACACTTGTTTGTTTCTCGACCGCTGACTGTAACCATTTGTTCCATGAGAGCGTCGCTTATTTCGATCCCACAATGCCTGCCTAATATGGAGCTCTTGGAGCATCGAACGTCAGTTTCCGCGGTTCGAAAAAAGCAGTTGTTTGAGCCGGTACGGATTAAGCATAGATGGGACTATGATTGCTTGTGCCGGCGGCGGGCTTTTTTGAGAGCGAAGAGATTGGTTGCTGCGGCGTGTTTGAAGTCGTCTGCAAGATAAAAATTGTGTGTTTCTGTTCAAATGATTTTTTTTAAGAACGTTCTTGAGCTGTTGCTACGAGAGTCATTTGATCTGCCTCAAGGGAGAGCGATGCATAGAGCTTCATGTATTGCAGGCGAGCCCGAAGAGAGTGAGTGCGTAGCCTCCTAAGTGCTCCGAATTTTTTCTGTAAACAGTTTCTTAGGTCTTTGTTACTCTGGAAGTTGCGGCTTAAGTAGCCGTGTGTCCTGGGGCCACGGGTGCCATTGCTGTTTGGTACTGCGGCTCGGCACCGGCGTCGTGACGACCTCAGTTATGTACGGTGGGCGCCGTTCGCTCGTTACGCTGCTGTGTGCAGCGAGCGGAGTTAGGCCACGTCACACAGCTTATGTCTCATCGGAGCTGCCTTTCTGCGCCTATTCTGCCTGCTCGTTGGATGTCAATTCAAGTCCAGCGACTCGTTAGGCCTAAGGCTCCTCGGAGCTGCCTGTCACACGTGGGACACAACCTGGTGGATCGTGACGTAGAGGTGTTGCACTCTCATCCCCACATTCAATTTCGCGATCTATGAATTTAGGATACCGACATTTGTTCACTTGGACATGGCATCTCAGGCACTGCGCATGTCTGTGTTAGCAGTGCTGTACATCATACCACTCGGGTAATGCACCCGTCGCCCCCTTCCATTTGTGCTGCTGCACCTTTCTCTAAGAGCGTTTTCAACGTACGCAGCGGGAGAGATGTAACCCGCGGCTGATTGTCTTCTGCACATCGTCTTCGCCGCTGGCTACGCGGATGGTCGAGACATCTCGGGCCATGAACATGCCTGAAACCCGCGCAGCTGCCTTCCAACCGGCACCCTTACGAGTGCTGCTCGCAACGAGAAGACGTGTCGGTGTGCGAGACGCTTTCTCGCACCGACTTTCACGTGGGCTTTGCGGGTCCAGGACTTAGGCCATGTCGTCGAACCAACGCAGTGGTGCCCACAAGTGGTGGTGTCGCGCTGCACGGACATCCTTTAGGGACATTTACGCCACATGCGTTGTCTTCTTTCGTAGAGTTTGTGTAGCTGTTTCTTTTAAGTTTATTTTTGTCATGTGTAGGTTAAAGGTGGGAGGCACGTGGGGGGTGCTATCACCCTCTCTAGAGTGTTTTTCGCCTCATGGTATCCGCACGCTGTAGGAAGAGGAGTTACTTACCACCACGAAAGATGATGCTGTGTTCATGTGTTGGCGCCAGCAGCGCCGCCTGGGGGGAAGTGAGTTTATGCGTTGCCGTTGAGGAGGATCTCTTTGGGGTTTGGCAGCGTTCGTGCACGCATGTCTGGCGCGCAGGTCCCTGGGGACGATTACGAGACTCGATACGACGGACTCGTGTAGTTAGTCGAACGTCGGCGCCACCGCATTCGCAGTACATTCTATGTGTTATGTTGTTCTGTTTGTGTTGTGGTGTCCCTTTGCTGTATTGGCCTCATGTGCCTAGTTTGCTGATGATGATCTAGTTAGCAAACTAGATCATCATCATGATCAGGCTGATGATAAAGATGATGATCTAGTTTGCTTGTGTGTTACTTGTTATCTGAAAGCTATGGCCGGTGAGCGTGCCACTGTAAAAGAAGGCGTTTAATAAGTATACATGTGATTGTTTCTCGAATGTGCGACTGTTTCCGTTTGTTCCATGAGAGCGGCTCTTTTAAACCCATAATCAATGCTAAATTAATTTCTTAAGACAATGTTATGTGACAAAACGAAACACTGATGCTAAGAAATGTGCCCTTGAAAACTGTCTAAGAAGTTTCTTATTGAAGGAACAGCTAACTCACGAAAGTAAGCAATAAAATATGATGCCATTCATGGATCCCGTTAACTGTAGCTGTTGGCATGGAATTGCTATGAAACTGGCTGGATAGCTTGCTTAATTAGGAGTGTGTTTTAAATGTTTTTATGTGTATAGAAGAACGGCTCGTGACTTGACTTTGTTTATCAGGATCTTAATAAAGGAAACAGTTGCCGTTGGTTTTCGTTGAAAGAGAATTCAACTTGCCGGAATTGCTGTAAAACCTTTTCGCTAAAAACAAATATGCCTTCTCTGTGAGAGTAGGCTTCAGAAGTATGGCGCAGATACATAAGCCTGCGCACACATCTTTCTATGCGCTTTTGATAATCACGCGTTAGGACACAACTATTAGAAGCGCTCTCGCGGGGCTTCCGTGCGTCTTGTAAAGCACCTATTCTACGATTTTTAGAAAAGACTACATTACTATCAGGAATCACTCAATACATAACAATCATCATTCTTGGGGTAAAAGAACAAGCCTAGCTTGTCTTTATCTAACTATAAATATATGAAAGTTAAGAAGAGGTGGTCTGGCGATGAACAGGCTCAGTTAGAATATCATTGATGTAGAACTAGCGTTTCTCCTAGCGTTCAGAAAAAAACGTCTTAAGAGATAGATTTAGAAAACAAATAGGAGGAGTAATATTATTTGGGGCGACGCAATTGCTGTAATGTCAGAGATTATAAAAATCAAAGATGTGAGAGTGAACGTCAAACTTCTGTGGTAAAAACCCGGGTAATTTCCTTGCTAATATGTGCTTCAAAGAGACGTATTTTGAAGAAATGTGAACATAGAAGTTAGTGTATCGCTAGCTACGGTGGTGGCATAAGGTCGTCAGCGTTTCATTCGGTACTCAACAATAACTACGTCGATGAAAAGAGGGCTGAATGCTCAATAGCCGTTCTACCTGGAAGTAATGAGAATTCATGTTTCTTGGTTTGTTCATGCTATGCGCCCTGATGGTTCATTGAAGCGAAAATTAACGTTAGTCAAACCAGAAAGTAGGAGAAAAGAGGCCGCGAATGGCCAAGATTCTTGATCCTATAGGGAAACGCCTACATTGGATTAAGGGACTTCCTATAAACAGGGTTCAGTATTGGCTATGCACTGCTGCATTGTACCCGTCTGTGAAAAAGAGTAGTCAATGATTCGACGTTGGCGAATTGTTTTTTTTTCCCATGCGAGCTCTTTACATCTTCCGCTGATCATCAAATGACTGCAGGGGTGCAACAATGCAAGATAAACTTGTGCTTTACTGTTATCAGTGTTAAAACACTTCTGGGCAAGAATCGTCTTGATCCATCCGATCAGAGACTCATCATGTCGCAGTCGTCTCGCCGTCTTTGGCAAAGCATTATTGGTGGAATAAAAGGGAAAGGCGTGCTAGTTGGTTTGGCTGCATTATGAAAATTTAGCGCACAAAACACAAAGGCAGAACGAGATGCTTGTGAACTCTTCGTTGTGTCTTCGTGTTGTGGGCGAAAAGTTTTCATATTGCATTATTGGCGGCTCTAGAATACTTGTTTTTATGTTTTTATAACGTTCATTACTGCCCTGAGAGCACACAGACGAAAAGAGATACGATAATGTGCAATGATCGCTCAGATTCACGCTCCGGTTTACATTTTGCTTAACCTAAACACATTCAGGTTGCTGAGCAATGATATGACTCCTATTTCTTTGTTTTTTCTTAGCACCTTGCTGCTACACCAACGTCACTATTGAGGGTAAGTGAAAACCTAATATCGAATGTTTTTAGATGGGTAAAGGCTTGATGCCACTATTTATCAATGTGTTTATTATTTAGATATTTTTCCTCGAGTGTATACCTAGGTTCTTTTTTCACAAGCATTACGCAAAAATTTTGAACTTCGTACACATCTCATTAGCGTATTCTGAAATTGCTGAATTTTCGCTACTTCTACAGAATTACCGCCTTCAGTAAGGAGACGGCTTTTTGATCCTGGTATGTATTCCTCGTTACCTTGTGTCTCTTCTCCTTTCTTTGTCCCCGTCGTTAGTGCGCGCGTTCCGGTAGCGAAGAAACATACCTGTACATCTTGCGTCAGTTTTCATTGACTTAAAAATAATTTACACCCATCAACTGCTTTGTACGCACACGATCTGGATGGCTGCGACAATAGGAATATTCCTTATTGGCAGTGCGACAAAGCGTTCAGACACGGCACCACTGCTGAAGAAAAGCTGTATGTACGTTCGCGGAGTTTATGTGCATGAAGCTTCAGAAAAAAAAGCCAAGAAACGCGTAATTATGCCATTCCCAGAAAAAAAGCACTGATTGCCATCAGCATTCCTACGAATAAAAATACCTGAACCACAATATTTCAACCAATTTTTAAGCGCTGAAGTAAATAAACTCGTAGAATACATCATCGCAGTCTGCTCCTACATGCAAGTGCCCAGGAGTAAAAAGAAAAAGAGCAAAAAAAAAACAGGAATTTTAGTGCAGCTGCAACCTCCTGTGGGCATCTATCAAACACAGTGAGTTGCAGGCAGGATAGGAAACGATATGAAGGCAGGATACAATTATTCCGTGGCTCACTTCGACATGGTATCTGAATAAAGTATCGATTGAATTAAAAAGAATGCAATGTAATGTTCTCTCCTCCCTTTCTTTTTTTAGTAAAAGAGCCGTACTACTGCACTTGTAAGTACACCTTAGTTGTTGCCAAATGCTAGTTTTCTCAATTATAATACATGTGCACCATTGATGTAGTGAGGTCAAACGTGAGATTGTACCTTATTCATTCACCTCTGATGGCTCGACTGCAAAAGCTATACTCATATTTTGTTATTTTCTTCTCAGTCGATAGTATTAATATTATCCTTCCCCAAGAAAGCTTTCTGCACTAAACATGCCTTTGAGCTGTCCCAAGAATCGGAAGCATCGCAGTGTTTCTCACGCTCGCACAGTTTTCCATGACCTGCAGGACCAGCAGACATTTGACCAAGCAACATTGTCCGAAGATGACGTCAGCATGGGACGTCAGATATAGCCTAAACTTTTTTGGCTACATTTCACGTCATGATGGTGTCTCTACATGACTTTCTCAATGGCGTCATATCACCACGCGCGTTTCGTATTACACTTTTGCTGTATTTGGTTTACGCCCACAGAGACTGTAAGCAATGCTCAGCGCAAACCGCGCCTCATTTCTAGAAGATTCGCGATTATTGTAGATCGTTGTGTTAAGATTGCACGCAAGACGCGAACGCGCGAGCTTATTCCAGAGCTTTCGCGACAACCAGTGATAAGGCTGGAATATTCGAAGACACGCGTATAAATGTCGACGCGCATCACCGCTTGTCAGTTGATCGACGGGCGACGCTCCGTTTGCCGCTATCAGTGCCAGTGCTTATTGCTGCAATCTGACTTTCTGTTTACCGGCCACAAGTTCGGCCTAATAAACAGTTGCATCTTGAACATACCGACTGCTGCTTGGGTCAACGTCACGACCACGTGACATCTGGTGGAGGTGCTGTTCCTTCATGTTCCGGACGCCCCTGTCCAGCCGTGAATCCAGTCCACAGCGCCGAGAAGACACCGAAGCCCCCCGTGCAGCAACGAGCTAGCCGCAGGCTGCAAGGCTTGCAGCCAGAGCACGGACTCCTGCCGGAAAACACCAGGCAAACCAAGACTTCGACTTCAACAGCAGCAACGATGACAGCCCCTGTGCCGCCTGCGCCCCATCCTGCTCCGGCAGCCGAAGGAGCCGCCAACTTTCCGCGGTTCATCACACGAGAACCCGGAGACCTGGCTTGAAAAATGCGGCCGTGTCGCCGCTTTTAACAACTGGAGCAATGAAGACAAGCTACGGCATGTGTACTTCGCCTTGGAAGACGCGGCTAGGACATGGTTTGAAAACCAAGAGCGCATCCTGACAACATGGGACGTTTTTCGTACCAGGTTCCTGGCCCCATTCACGAGCGTCGTCCGCAAGGAGAGGGTCGAGGCTACGCTCGAAACCCGCATCCAGCTCCCAAACGAGAACGTCACATTATTCACGGAAGGAATAACCAAACTCTTCCGCCATGCAGATCCAGCCATGCCCGAAGAAAAGAAAGTTCGCTTCCTCATGCGAGAAGTGAAACAGGAGCTCTTTGCAGGACTGATGCGGAATCCACTAAACAGCGTCGAAGAATTCGTCTCGGAAGCGACGACGATTAAAAAGACGCTAGAAATGCGCACCCGACAGTACAATCGTCGCCTGACTCCAGACAGCGCAGCTGTTCAAGCCCTTGGCTCTGAAGATCTGCGCGAAACCATCCGCGCCATCTTGCGAGAGGAGATCCGGAAGCTCTCTTTTCCACAGCCAGAGGGGACATTGATTGCTGAGGCAGTACGCGAGGAGATCCAGCAGTCACTTGGCGTTGCTCAGCCAGTACAGCCGCAACCACAGGCCATCAGCTACGCTGCTGCGGCCCGCCGTCACGCTTCTCCGCCGCGCCGACGTCAAGACGCCACTCCGCCGCTGTTCCGCCACCAGACACCTCCGCCGCCACCACCAACGGCATTCTCCTAAAGAAAAACTTCTCGCCACTTCGGGCCGACTCCCCTCCTCGTAGTACCTTCAGCGTTACGTCCCGAAGTTCTGGACGCTCTGCATGACGACCCGACGGCTGGACACCTTGGATTTTCTCGTACGCTCGCGAGGATACAACAGAAGTACTACTGGCCTCGCCTCGCTGCCGACGTCACCCACTACGTGAAGACCTGTCGAGATTGTCAACGATGGAAGACACCACCCACTAAGCCAGCCGGACTTCTGCAACCCATCGAGCCACCTCGCCGACCGTTCCACCAAATCGGCATGGACTTACTGGGGCCGTTCCCGACGTCAAATTCCGGAAACAAATGGATCGTCGTAGCAATGGACTACCTTACTCGCTACGCCGAGACAAGGGCAGTGCCGCCGAGGTAGCAAAGTTCTTCGTCGAGAACATCGTACTGCGTCATGGCGTCCCGGAGGTCCTCATTACCGACAGAGGTACGGCCTTTACAGCGGACCTAACGCATGCGATCCTGAGGTACAGCCATACAAGTCACCGCCGGACCACCGCCTACCACCCACAGACCAATGGCCTCACCGAGCGTCTAAATAAGACCATCGCCGATATGCTGGTCATGTACGTCGACGTCTAGCACAAGACATGGGATGCCATCCTTCCGTATGTAACCTTTGCATACAACACGGCTGTACAAGAAACGACGCCATATGGATTGGTCTACGGAAGGACCCCGGCAACGACGCTCGACGCCATGTTGCCCAATGTCTCCGATGAGCAAAACGTCGACGTTACCGTGTATCTTCAGCGCGCCGAAGCCGCAAGACAACTCGCCCGTCTGCGCATCCAGAGCCAGAAAAAGACCGACAGCCGTCGCTACAACCTTCTACGACGCCACATGGAATACCAACCCGGTGACCGTGTATGGGTCTGGACGCCAGTTCGCCGACGGGGACTTAGCGAGAAGCTTCCTAGACGATACTTCGGACCCTACAGGATACTTCGACGTCTCGGCGCACTCGACTACGAGGTTGTCCCTGACGGCATTACGAACTCTCAGCGGCGCCATGCGCGACCTGAAGTCGTCCATGTCGTGCGCCTGAAGCCGTATTACGCGCGTTAGTGAACCTGAGGACTGTAATTTTTGCTTTGTACTTTCGTGTTTGTGCTAATTGTACTTTCTCGCTTTATTATTGTTATTTATTGTTGCATGAATCCCCCCCCCCCCGTGTTCTGTTTTAAGCATCGGGACGATGCTGTTTCAGAGGGGGGCATGCACGCGCGTTTCGTATTATACTTTTGCTGTATTTGGTTTATGCCCACAGAGACTGTGAGCAATGCTCAGCGCAAACCGCGCCTCATTTCTAGAAGCTTTGCGATTATTGTAGATCGTTGTGTTAAGATTGCGCGCAAGACTTGAACACGCGAGATTATTCCAGAGCTTTCGCGACAACCAGTGATAAGGCTGGAATATTCGAGGACACGCGTATAAATGTCGAGGCGCATCACCGCTTGTCAGTTGATCGACGGCCGACGCTCCGTTCGCCGCTATCAGTGCCAGTGCTTATTGCCGTAATCTGACTTTCCGTTTACCGGCCCCAAGTTCGGCCTAATAAACAGTTTCATCTTGAACTTACCGACTGCTGCTTGGGTCAACGTCACGACCACGTGACAATATTAAAATGATGCCACATGATACTCGGTGTGCCGATGGCATACACGCGTTCGCTTGAGTATCCGAGACTGTTAATTAACTTTTGTTACTTCGTTTTAATTCGCTTATAAATCGCGTTCACTACTCTGACGTGAAGCTCTCGTGGTGTATCGTCAGGTCTCCCTAAATCTTGAAAACTTATTGAATAATATAAGGTTTCGCCGTGATTGGTAAGAATATCTTCTGATTGGAGAGACATGTCCCAATTTGGTATGGCTGGTACGGGCAAATAATGTCTACGTATTGCTGTACGTTTACTTTTTTTTGCTGCGCTTTGCTAAGCGTGTGAAAAATCAAACAAAAACTCATCGCATTTCGACTGAGCGGTTTCTCTCAATCGTTCCTTCTCGAATGCGTTCATTTTCTGATTTATCTAATCATTTACATCGTAGAAACTTTTTAACAGTCGAGCTCTTTAAGCTTGCGGTTCAATATGAAGTGGTAACTGAAACTACCATAATCAGGATTGGCCGATACATCATATGGCATCTCGCCTCCCGTGGCACCACGCACAGCTTCTCCTAGGGCATGCAGCCCAATAACTCGGGGGCACGCACCTCATTTCTTCTCTTTATCTTCTGATTTGCTTCTTGAACACCTGCAACAGGCGCGCGCTATCTTGGTGCTCTGACTTGTTCGGCGTGAGATGAAATAAAGCGGAGGGGCATGAGAACGAGTACAAGGGTACAGAAAGAGAGAGAGTTAAAAGAAAGCAGTGGCGTAAATCACGGGGGGGTCAGGGGGGTCCTGACCCTCCCTGTGTTCAGGCTGGGGGGGGACACCCCATGCAAGTGTCCCCCCTCGATATTTAGCTTCCACATG
>JALIZH010020118.1:0-24719 GCA_030522465.1 Rhipicephalus appendiculatus
GCCGAAACTGTGGTGTGTGCGCTACGCCAAACAGTCTCATGGATCATAACCAACTAGCCCAACAATGCGCCTTGAGCAATTTCCCATTTCTTGTACATCGGGCATAGCGCTGTGTGTGTGTGTCCTTCATTGTGCTTGTGGGTGTGCGCTACGCCAAACAGTCTCATGGATCATAACCAACTAGCCCAACGACGCGGCTTGAGCAATTTCATTTCTTGTACTTCGGGCATAGCGCTGTGTGTGTGTCCTTCTTTGTCCTTGTGGGTGTGCGCTACGCCAAACAGTCTCATGGATCATAACCAACTACCTCCCCAACGACGCGCCTTGAGCCATTTCATTTCTTGTACTTCGGGCATAGCGCTGTGTGTGTGTCCTTCTTTGTCCTTGTGGGTGTGCGCTACGCCAAACAGTCTCATGGATCATAACCAACTAGCCCAACGACGCGCCTTGAGCCATTTCATTTCTTGTACTTCGGGAATAGCGCTGCGTATGTGTGTGTGTGTCCTTTGCCTTGTGGGTGTGCGCTACGCCAAACAGTCTCATGGATCATAACCAACTAGCCCAACAACGCGCCTTGAGCAATTTCATTTCTTGTACATCGGGCATAGCGCTGTGTGTGTGTGTCCTTCATTGTCCTTGTGGGTGGGCGCTACGCCAAACAGTCTCATGGGTCATAACCAACTAGCCCAACAACGCACCTTCAGCACTTTCATTTCTTGTACATCGGGCATAGCGCTGTGTGTGTGTCCTTCTTTGTCCTTGTGGGTGTGCGCTACGCCAAACAGTCTCATGGATCATAACCAACTAGCCCAACAATGCGCCTTCAGCAATTTCATTTCTTGTACTTCGGGCATAGCGCTGTGTGTGTGTCCTTCTTTGTCCTTGTGGGTGTGCGCTACGCCAAACAGTCTCATGGATCATAACCAACTACCCCAACGACGCGCCTTGAGCCATTTCATTTCTTGTACTTCGGGCATAGCGCTGTGTGTGTGTCCTTCTTTGTCCTCGTGGGTGTGCGCTACGCCAAACAGTCTCATGGATCATAACCAACTACCCCAACGACGCGCCTTGAGCCATTTCATTTCTTGTACTTCGGGCATAGCGCTGTGTGTGTGTCCTTCTTTGTCCTTGTGGGTGTGCGCTACGCCAAACAGTCTCATGGATCATAACCAACTAGCCCAACGACGCGCCTTGAGCCATTTCATTTCTTGTACTTCGGGAATAGCGCTGCGTATGTGTATGTGTGTCATTTGCCTTGTGGGTGTGCGCTACGCCAAACAGTCTCATGGATCATAACCAACTAGCCCAACAACGCGCCTTGAGCAATTTCATTTCTTGTACATCGGGCATAGCGATGTGTGTGTGTCCTTCATTGTCCTTGTGGGTGCGCTACGCCAAACAGTCTCATGGATCATAACCAACTAGCCCAACAACGCGCCTTCAGCACTTTCATTTCTTGTACATCGGGCATAGCGCTGTGTGTGTGTCCTTCTTTGTCCTTGTGGGTGTGCGCTACGCCAAACAGTCTCATGGATCATAACCAACTAGCCCAACAATGCGCCTTGAGCAATTTCATTTCTTGTACATCGGGCATAGCGCTGTGTGTGTGTCCTTCATTGTGCTTGTGGGTGTGCGCTACGCCAAACAGTCTCATGGATCATAACCAACTAGCCCAACGACGCGGCTTGAGCAATTTCATTTCTTGTACTTCGGGCATAGCGCTGTGTGTGTGTCCTTCTTTGTCCTTGTGGGTGTGCGCTACGCCAAACAGTCTCATGGATCATAACCAACTACCCCAACGACGCGCCTTGAGCCATTTCATTTCTTGTACTTCGGGCATAGCGCTGTGTGTGTGTGTGTCCTTCTTTGTCCTTGTGGGTGTGCGCTACGCCAAACAGTCTCATGGATCATAACCAACTAGCCCAACGACGCGCCTTGAGCCATTTCATTTCTTGTACTTCGGGAATAGCGCTGCGTATGTGTGTGTGTGTCCTTTGCCTTGTGGGTGTGCGCTACGCCAAACAGTCTCATGGATCATAACCAACTAGCCCAACGACGCGCCTTGAGCAATTTCATTTCTTGTACATCGGGCATAGCGCTGTGTGTGTGTCCTTCATTGTCCTTGTGGGTGTGCGCTACGCCAAACAGTCTCATGGATCATAACCAACTAGCCCAACAACGCGCCTTCAGCACTTTCATTTCTTGTACATCGGGCATAGCTGTGTGTGTGTCTTTCTTTGTCCTTGTGGGTGTGCGCTACGCCAAACAGTCTCATGGATCATAACCAACTAGCCCAACAATGCGCCTTGAGCAATTTCATTTCTTGTACAATGGGCATAGCGCTGTGTGTGTGTCCTTCATTGTGCTTGTGGGTGTGCGCTACGCCAAACAGTCTCATGGATCATAACCAACTAGCCCAACAACGCGCCTTGAGCAAATTCATTTCTTGTACATCGGGCATAGCGCTGTGTGTGTGTCCTTTGTCCTTGTGGGTGTGCGCTACGCCAAACAGTCTCATGAATCATAACCAACTAGCCCAACGACGCGCCTTGAGCCATTTCATTTCATGTACTTCGGGCATAGCGCTGTGTATGTGTGTGTGTGTGTCCTTTGCCTTGTGGGTGTGCGCTACGCCAAAGAGTCTCATGGACCATAACCAACTAGCCCAACAACGCGCCTTGAGCAATTTCATTTTTTGTTCACGCTGTGTGTGTGTCCTTCTTTGTCCTCGTGGGTTTGCGCTACGCCAAAGTCTCATGGATCATAACCAACTAGCCCAACAACGCGCCTTGAGCAATTTCATTTCTTGTACATCGGGCATAGCGCTGTGTGTGTGTGTGTCCTTCTTTGTCCTTGTGGGTGTGCGCTATGCCAAACAGTCTCATGGATCATAACCAACTAGCCCAACAACGCGCCTTGAGCAATTTCATTTCTTGTACATCGGGCATAGCGCTGTGTGTGTGTGTGTCCTTCTTTGTCCTTGTGGGTGTGCGCTACGCCAAACAGTCTCATGGATCATAACCAACTAGCAACAACGCGCCTTGAGCAATTTCATTTCTTGTACATCGGACATAGCGCTGTGTGTGTGTGTCCTTTTTTGTCCTTGTGGGTGTGCGCTACGCCAAACAGTCTCATGGTGCACGAGACGCCGATCTCATTTTGATATCGCAGAGGTATGCAACAATCCGCAGGGAAACTGCTGTTTCGAAAGATGCGCCCTGACAAACTTGATCAATGAAGAAATAGGGTAGGCGACTGCATACACCTAGTAAATAGCTAGTAAACAATTTGCACTGAGATGAATTGCTTCCGATTTTTTCTTGACATCCTTCTCCGTATCGACGAAGATGATGTGGGTATTCTTACCCACATCATCAAGGAGATCTTCAGGGACACAGCACTGGGCCTTCAACTGGGCGAGCAAGACTCACCGGACGTTTCACCTGCTGTGCCGCTTCATCAAAGTGAACAGAAGCCGATGGCCAGTACCGCTGGTGCACGTGGCGCACTGTTTGGGGAAAATAAAAGTTTCTAGCCCTGAATTGATCTCGCCATTTTTTAGTTCCTACGCACATACATGGATGTAGTGCTGAGTAAAGCGCTGATGACCTAAGCTATGATGTCAGTCTGGTGACGATGGCCAGATCATTCACAGGCGATTGGGCATCCATTTCCCATTTTGTTTGACTGTTTCTATATATTTAATACCGATAAGTAGCAATGAAATCAGAGAGAAAGCAGACGTGTAGCTTGGATGTGGGGATTACCATGCACTGCATGGAAGTAACGATGAGATGTAAAATTATGTGTTCGCGATTAGGAATCCATTTGTTTACTATTCCTAACGATAATGCATATTATTACAATCTGTGCAAGTTTCTCTAAATATGGGTTTATTCTCCTGGTGCTCAATCTTGACTCTCTAAGTCATTCACAGAAAGGAAAAACGAGCCCTTAAAATTTCCACTTCTTTCCTAGGTAATTCCAGCGCCTCAAAAGTTCATGACCAACAGTGTTACATTTGAAGAGCTTGGAAATCAACAAGACTTTAAGATATCAAATGGCTACCTCGTAGGTTATGAAATGCATAAAGTATGAATCTTTGGAGTGACATAAGGAGGCTTCAAACTATATAAGATTTCCTCGACCGTCATGCTGAATATATAGCTCAAAAATGCTCTGTTGGGTTGCTATGATAACTGCTTATGAGGTTTATAACACTGAGCGAATACGACTGTCGAAGTAAGAGATGAAGACGAGGGTTCGTCTTTGAGACTTTGTCTGTCATCTTTTATTTAGCCGTCTAACTTTCGATGGTAGCAAAGCTGTAAAAAAGGCGTTTAACCAAAATGCACCACAACAAATAAAATGTCTCTTTTAGGAGGTTCTCTAGGAGCCGTGCATTCGTATTCTGGCTGCAGATTTATCATGAAAGGTCCAATATAATTACCCAACACTACAACAGCATTACCAGCATGGACAAAACGATGCAGAAACTCCGTTAGGGGTTTGCTAACCCCTCATGCGGCTTGGTTATTTTATTCCCACAGAACATTTGGCAATACATAAAACATATTTGGCGATAGCTGAAACTCACTAGAACCAAAAACATTTATTGCATATGTTGTTTGTACTCAATACAATGTCCCATGATGAATTGCACGATGTGATAATCTGGACGTAAATTTTGTCTTCAAATACTCCAGGTACCACCGTACTTCCGTTCGGTTTTCCAAGTAAGCTTTATGTACTTTATGCTAATGGTCACTGCATTGTGCTGCAGTCCCCCGGGAGAAAAGGTGGTAAGACATTCTTTGTGATGGCCATTTTTATTCGACACATGCTAGAAACTAGTTTTGTATATTGTACTTCCGCGGCTAGTGCTTCAGCATTTCGTTTAAGCTCTCCGTCTCTCTGTATACTGTACTCTTCAAAAGGTTCTGTGCCTCGAAATATTCTGGCCGCATGATCGCCAGCATTTCATTATTAGAATTCTTGAAAACTATGCCATTAAAGGTGGATAAAGTCAGACACAAACTCTTAAAAAAGTAGTGGTATTTCCGTATTTTCAGGTGGTAGATGCTTGTCACAACGTTAACCACCTGTGCATGAAGTGCAGGGAGTAACTGCCAGGACAGTAACTTCCCTTCCATGAGAGTTACTGATCGCACCTTACACTTACAGAGATCAGTAATACAATGTTAGTAACTTTGCTATCACGACCATCACTACCTTCATAGTACAATTACTAATTATAAAATGGGAATTACTATTAACCACTATTGAATTATCATTTATGTGTATCATTGGTGTTTTCATATCAAGTGGAATTAATTTTACAAAGGTAAGCCAAAATAAAATAAGTTAAACGGTATTGTTGGTTGGTTTATGTGGTTTAACGTCACACTGCGATCTCTTTCACGGGAAGTTCTTGATAAATATATCTTGTGTGAGTTGTTTCTTTCAATACAAATGAACTTACTGGTTAGCAACCACTGATAACTCATATTTAAGGCATTTTTTTAAGGTACGACATGAAAAGGCATACCGTAGAGCACCGATTATGTGAGATATTAGCGTTAGACAGCATTGAAGCTATGGTTGGAAATGCCAACTTTACGCTAATTCATTCATGAGCCGACTCACTCAGACTCAGATGAAGTCGTGAGTCCTGGTGATCATTGCTTCGTTGAGTTCGATAATTGCGTCGTCTACATCCCACCTAGGCACGAAGCCTAGGTGGGATGTAGAGGGGAGCACTCCCTACACAAATGGTTGAGATCATCACGGTCGTTGCACATGGAGCATAAATAGGTTACGCAATGTTGTGGTAAACCCCTGTGAAAACGGTTACACAAGAAAGGTTTCCTTATCCAAGAACGGTATTCTTATCTTCGAAGGACCAGGTACGTCAATTATGCTGCGGACAGTTTCTTCTCTACATTTGCTCTGCCGCCACCACGGCCGCCGCTTTCGTCACCTCTGCGTACTGTTCGAAACGAAAGACCATGCGAACCACTTAGCCTCCTTTTTTGAGTTTCTCATTTCGTGTCCAATATTGGTTATTTATTCACGGATGGGAAACCGTCTTTAATTTTCATGTTTTCAGGAGACGCACGAGCAGCGCTACACAGCGGACACCCCAGCAGCCATGACGGTGTGCTCTCCCATTAGAGGAAAGGCTAGATATGTTGAGATACTTCAATGTATTGCTACCGACCATTCAGATATTTCCCTCAGCCTCTGCAATCGTTGTCCATATAAGGCTCTTCAAAAACGTGCCCTTGAAGGGGCTGTGAGTTTTCACGTTAGAAAGACAGAGTGTGCAAACACGGACACAAAAGTCAAGGCACCACCACTTGTCAGTTCAGTCGTGCAGCAGAGGGTAGTTTTTGATCGCCTCGATGAGATTGATCACTAACTCTTTAGCCACCATTTTGAATTTGCGTGCTGATGTTCACATCGCGTGGTTTATAAGCCAGCGCAGCTCAACCATGGCTCAACTTGCTTCGGGCAGAAAGCCGTTGTTCTTTAGCGCTGTGGTCTCCTTGTCGTGATAAGCTACTTAACGCAGTTGAAGCTCATGTACCAAGCAGAATACTAAATAAGAGAACGAAACAAAAAAACTTGGTTTAATGGCAACATTCGCAGGTTAATTAGGAAAGCACGAAGTTCATACAGAAAATTTCGCAAAGGGAGTACCGCGTCTATGAACAAGAGCTGAGGAATGCAAACCTGATGATCAAATCAGCAGTAAAAGTATGAAATGATACATTTTATCCCAGCTGAGTGACAGGTTAAAGAAAAACCCGAAAGAGTTCTGGAAGTATGGGAAACAAAGCAGAAAAACGACATGAGCATTCCTGCTCTGACTGTGCAGAGTAATACTCTATGCACCGATGAAGGAAAAGCTGAAGCTTTCAACTAATATTTCCAATTAGTTTTCACTGGAAGTACGCCTAGCGATGTGGTGGCGCTTCTAGTCACGCAGCCTTCCATGAAATACGTAGAGATTGACAATAATGGTGTCGATTGCATGTTACGGCAGATAGATACATCGAAAGCAGTTGGACTGGACGGTCTATCACCATTTGTTCTCAAAAACTATCACATCATCATTGCACAGTACTTATGCGTTATATATGAAACTACACTTAGTGCTGAAGTTGTTCCACATGACTGCAAAGTTGCTAACGTCATCCCGGTTCATAAATCAGGCGACAAGAAGCTCGTCAAAAATTACAGGCCCATCTCGCTAACAGCAAATTGTTGCAAGTTATTTGAGCACATCATATACAGTGAAACCGGTAAATACCTGGAGTCAATCAACTTTTTCACACCATCTCAGCATGGTTTCAGAAATGGACGTTCATGTATAACCCAGGTAGTCGAATTTTGACATTACATTGCACAATACTTAGACAGTAACGCTCGAGTAGATGCAGTGTTCCTTCATTTCCGTAAAGCCTTCGATACCGTCCCACATATCCTGTGAGAATTTGCAATGCTTTCTGGAAACGTAAACCCTAAAGTTATTACTTGGATAAAGGGCTACTTAAACGGTCACCAGCAAAGCGTAGTACTTAACGGCTCAAAATCATCCGCGGTAACCACTGCGTCCGGAGTACCACAAGGCAGCCTATTAGGACATTTACTGTTCCTGATTTTTATTAACAGCACAGCTAATGGTGTTATCTCTCCCATTAAGCTTATTCGCAGATGATTGTGTAGTGTTTAGAGAGATCGGATCGCGCAAGGATGCTGAAATTTTGCAAAATGATCTGAGCAGAATATCAAGATGGTGTCAGAAGTGTAAAATGAGTCTAAGCGTCCGGAAATGTTGCTGCGTATCATTCACCAACGGATTCGCAAACTAGATAGAACGTACAAAATCAACAATTGAATAATTAGCAATGAGTCTCATTATAAGTATTTGGGCGTCTATTTTTCCGACAATTTTAAGTGGATTAAACACAAAGATATGACCATGACTAAGGCAGGTAGAATGCTCTACTTTATACGCAGAAATTTTAAGCAAGACTCACGGACCGTGAATGAAACCTTTCTATCTCATGTATGTAAGACCTATTCTAGATTATGCTTGTGTAATATGAGATCCCCATCACAAATACTTGATCGACAGACCGGAAAAAAGTGCAAAATCACGCAGCCATTTTTTGTTAGCAACAACTATAATTCCTTTCCAAGTATCACACATAAAATAAACCTTGAAATGGGAGCCACTAATGGCCAGGAGGCAGAAACTGCGGCTTAAATTTCTTCATAGTATTTATTACAACAGAAATGCCATTAACCCCCTTGATTTTCTCTTCGCACCTACATACGTCTCAAATCGATGAGATAATTCACGAAAAATATTAGAATATCCCTACAAAACGCACTGTTTCGGTAGTTCCTATTTCGTAAAAACAATACAGGAATGAGACCGTCTCCCAGACGATATCGTTAATGAAATTTACAGTGAAACCTTTTTTTCTTCCCTGTTACAACGCCCACAATATCACTGCCAATAAGAATGGTTTGTTATCTCGAAGCGTTTAGGTGTTTAAAATGTATGACTGTGACGTTGTTTATAATTCGTGTAATTCACCATTGTTCGAGTGTTTTTCCTCTCAAAAGTATCTTGTGTATTGTTGTATTTGTTGTATCTATTACATCGATTGAGAACTACGTTATGTTATTACCCATGTGTACATCACCTACGCAATTGCCTTATGGCGATGTAGGTGAAGTGTAAATAAATAAATAAAAACTACAGTTTTAAAACGTGCGAGCGGAAATACGTAGCCTATTACCACAGACTGCAGCTTGCCAAGAAAATAATGCAGAGCATTTTCTGCTAATTCGAAAATCAAATGGAATCGCTACACTGTAAAGCTACAATGGGGTCATGAAGCTCTTTATGCGCGATTAGGAGAAGTGTCACGGGCCGCTTGTTTGACATTCAGGAAGCTGCTACAAACTTTTGGGTGCGAACGTAGCTCGAAGGCAGGTTACATGGTGCTTTAGAGCTTGCGATGTGCAATTATCGCGTGCTATAATTATATTTTAGAATGACTAAATCATATTTTACAATCAGTATATTGTCGAATTATATTGTACAATAACGCATATCATGCAGCCTAACATGTGCGCTCTGAGGATGGGGGTAATGGAGCACAGAAATTATTAGGCAAACTGAGGGGTGCAGTTGTCGCAGGCCTGTCGCTCAACTGCCCAATAATTTACGCTGCACTGAAACACTTTACTAAATCTATTATCTGCAGGTTTCCCCGTTTGAGTGCACCCTACTAAAAGAGACACCCATGTCCATATTTGAACTTTTTTTAGCGCGCACAAATTTTAGCGCACCAGAGCTGTTGACAAAGTTGTAAGAATAGTGAAGGGCGTGAAAGCATCACCTTCAAGGAATCGCTTCAGTAAAGATAAAAAGCACTGCGCGGTTCTGCCATACGTTCATAAATTTTCTCATGGGTTAAAAAAAGTCGGTGGAAGGTATGGGATTGAAGTTGTTTTGAGCGCCCCTATTAAGGCGCAACATATGTGCAAGGCCGTTGCTAAAAAGTTTAAAATAGGGGAAAGAAAATGTAGCTGTGGCTTTAAAGAAGAATTGAAGTTCACGAAATGCCGAAAAGGGGTGGCATATCGGATACCGCTAACCTGTGGAAAGATGTACATAGGACGACTGGCCGCTGTATCAACACACGACTGAAAGAGCATGCTAATTCACTGGGGAAAGAAACATTTTCCCACTAGTCTGATCATTGTAAATCATGCCATTGTGACCCTGTTTTTCATGATACCGATATTTTGTTTGCAGATACAGATAAACTGACACGTGAAGTTACGGAAGCTTTTTATATAAATAGGTGTGCAAAAGAGCGCATTAGTCAACCTTCGGTGGCTCTAACAGAAAACAGTTGGTCTTTTTAAATTCTGTTTAGCCCTTTTGGGAGTGTGTCACAGGATTTGCGCCGCACATGCTCTATGCTGGTTCTTGTGTATATATATGTATAGTTCCTTTCAAAAATAAATAGTTGAGAGTTAGCGCTCGTGTGTCTTCTTTCTTGTCCTCGTCTTTTGTGCGCGCTAAAAAAGTTCAAATATGGATACACAGCAACTTGCCCAGTTAACAGTCTTACTGTGACACCCATGTGAATACTGAGTTACCCAGCACATCCACCAAATACTTATAAGCAACCGGTTTCTTCTCCCAGAGTTCGAGATCTGGACATGCTAGGATGATGGCGCCATGCAAACTACTCTACGCAAAACTGAGAAATATGGAGGTTAAAACTGACAACCAGCCGTTTCCAGCGCAAAGCAACAACGAAATTCATATGAACGTTGCCTGGCTGATTTTTTTGTTAACCAATAAGGCTTTTCCTGAAAAGTTTCTCTGGATTCCAATATAGCTTTGTGCAGAAAAAGGGTAGTTTACAATTTTCCTTTTCATAACCCTTCCACCGCTTTGCCGAACATATACGCAGGTGACGAATATGTACCAGGGATGACATGATGTGTCAATGAAGATAAAGTTGAGTCATACGTTTCGCTGATAATATCCACAGAGTCGGCCCCTGCGCTTTTTATAGTTAACTTGAATAAATGTTGACAATTACAGGATAATACTGATTTTCCCAAGTAAGCGGTAAAAAAAACTGCAAAAATAGAAATTATTTGTTTGAATGCAGGTTGTGATTGCACAAGATCGCGTACTACACTTTGTTTTCTTGTTCTGCAGCTCCACCAATGTGCTCTCTCTGGGGTCCAGACAACGCCAGTGGCATTGACGAGAACGTCTGCTTTAATATCTTCCGCAGATATTGCCCAGGCGAATTACACTTCTCCATACCTAGAAAATCGAGATCGCTGTGAACTGCACGACAAGCTTGTTGCAGGATCTGGGAAAAAGCATGGCTGATCCCTCCGTCCATAGCGATTGGTATAACACGAAAGTGAATCGTGTATTTACCAAAATAGCTTAATGTTGACTGCGCATAAATAAATGAAAGCTTGCACAATGTCTGTTGGTGTTTGGCGGCTATAGCCCTGTTTGGTGGGGACGCACCTACGTTGATCACTGGCGCATCTCCATCCCGAAGACTAACACCCATGATCAGAGAGCGAGAGAGAGATCTCTTTATTGAAAGGCGGAGAATTTAGCCGGGGTGTGTAAATCGCTGACTTGCTACTCTGCGTTGGGAAGGGCATTAGGTACTGACAGACAGAAAAAGAGAGAGAGAGAAAGAAAAAAATGTAAAAAGTTAAGATAGAATAAAAAATAGGTAATAATACAGACTGAGGTTTTTTGTCTCTTGGGCGGGGACGTGTGCTGACAGTGACTTATTACGTGCTTTCAAGGTGCCATTAAAGTTTGTCGAGCTGACCGATACTCTCTAAATATCTGAATAGCAGTTTGATCGCATGCCTCTGTTGCGTGGCGCACGGTAACGGGCCCAAGACGCTGTCATTTGATAAAGTTCTTCGGGTCAGCTTATGCATGCCATGTTCATAGAGCGCACGCTCATTGGCACACGCTCGGCACTCAAACAAAATATGTTCGACAGTTTCTATGGAGCCTTAGTTATTGCACTATGGACTCTCTGTTTGACCGAAGCGGTACCGTAAGCTGTTTCCATAAGCACTGTTCAGTCGAAGACGATGGTACAAAGTTTCCACATGTCGAGAAATTCTGCATGGGAGCCTTCTTGTTAGATGTGGGTAGATAGAGTATAGGAAAGCAGAATGATGTGTCTGAAGGTTCCAGAGCCTCTTCTTTTCTTCGGAAGCAAGTCTCTTAGCCAGCTGGGAAGCATCAGATTTGGTGAAATAGGTTCGCCTATAATTTCGGTTTTCAAGTCCTTTGCGCGACGACCAACGAAAAAGCGAATGAAGCGACACCCATGATCATGATTAAACCTTTGTGGTACACCTGTGCGCAGGACAGAAATCGCCAGCGGAGGCACGTGAACGGCGCGGGATTCTACGAATCAGTGGCTGTTTCGCGCGAAAGAGAAAGGGGGGGGGTGGAAAAGAGGGTCTTGGAAAAGAAAGTAGTTCACTAAATTTATAAAACACTGGAAAAATTGAGGAACTGGGCTCGCCCTTTTTTCTGGAGAGGTCGATCATCTCCTGTTTGAAAAGTTCGTCCGTTGCAACGAGCAAATAATCCTGTGCCTTGTTCATTGTTTTACTTCTATATTTAATTATATATTTACACGAGTAGGAATGGAAGGGAAAGAAGTAAAACCGCGTCGATATATTTATTTATCTATGCATAGCGTGGTAGGTTCGAGATTCCAAGAATATACTGTGCCAGCGAGTTGGGACAACGCCCTTTAATGTGGCATGATATGGTAAATCGGCCTTAAAATTAGATTTTTTTTTATTTCATTAGTGAGAAATAAAGCACACTCTGAGGAGCAAAAGTGTGCAAAGCTTGAGTGTACGAGCGCTTGAAGCCACTTAAAAATGGCGCCTAGTGACGCGCCTTATGATGTTTGCGGGGGTTTGTTGACATGATATTTTCCATCACTTTTAGTGTGTGTATGTATTTTTTATAATAAATATGGCCAGATCAATAAAATATATTGATTTCGTACCATTTTCATGAGTTTCGGTTGCTGATTGTCCTACAAGGGATGCTTTTGTAGAGTAAGCATTGCTTTATCTTGCGCGTGCATTATCGCGATAACAACTAGCTATATGGATACTCTCGATACATTTTTGCCGTCGCCATCGGTATGAAGTACACACCAATAACATCTTTCACCGGCGGGTAAAAGCGTGGGAGCGAGGGCGATGAACGCGGCTGAAGCAGAGATGAAACGAGCCGGTCATTTCCGTCACACTGAGGACGCATGCCATAACATAAACCTGCGCGCGAGGCCTGTCATCGATTGCTCCTCAGGCAGAAAGGAAACGCCCCGACCGCCTTTCGTTGGGCGAAGGAGCACGGATGGTGGAGGAAGGGGGCTGCATCGCTCGAGCAGCAAGTGTGAAGAAAAATTGACAACTATCGTGTGTATCACGAAGCCGCACGAATTTCTCAGCAATATAAAGCCACTTAGTCGCCAACAAAGCCTCTTAGCCTCCTTGTGGCTTCGTGCTGTGAACGGATGGTTGTCATTTAACGATTTCATAACCCCTCAGCCACCTTTTGGGATTCCGCAGAAATAATTTGCAATGTGGGAATTTTTACCATAAGGGCATGGTCCCAGCGCTGGCACCCTCGATGTCGTCGCAGATATCACCGATACACTAGCATGCCCTTATATGTGCTCTGCTCTCAGTGCTTTGCGTTGAGACGACAGCCTGCACAAAAACCGCTTCTCTCCCTGGAGTGGCCGTATTCCATTACAACGCAATTGTTAAAGCTAAGTTAAAACGGGCGAAGTATCGTACAGCAGACAAGTTTAAACTGCGTGAAGAAAACACATAGGGCACGTAGGGACATCGAAACGAGCACACGCACGAAGCGCAGAATTATGGCATGTTGTTGGGCTGTTTGGTCCATAGATTAAGCAGACATGTTGAAACGGTGCGATGAAGACAACGCGTAAGAACATATACCCACGCGCTATGCCATAAATAGCGACGTATGGTCTAGTATAGCAAGGTCTGAAAAAGGGTAGGGAATGTGAGGAGGAGGAAATGGAGGAGGAAAAGTATGGCATAGCGTAGCGGAAACGAATGGAGGAGGGAGGCGCGTTGGAGGATTGAGACATGTTGTTGATCAAACGGAATGGAGGTAGTGCTAAACCACGACCATGTTAGCCCAGCACTGCATCACTTCACATTTATATCCTTGAGGCTTCCCCACAGCTCCGCTGTACATTGCTCTTTAAGACGGTAACTCAGTTAAAGTAACGCATAAATTGTGGACTTACGTGAGAACTTCTCCAAAAAAATTTGCTGCTAGCCTTCCTCTGTATAACACTACAATTTGTTGCTATCAAAATAATGGACTCACATTTGCGGTGAAACTCCGATTTTTTCTCACGACCAGTTTTTCCAAAGTTATTCAAACTTGACGTACTTTTTCTGGAAAGACATCCGACTGATTGCGGCAATTTCTGAGGTTATACTTAAATCGATCCAAATAGTCTGAATCTGCAATTTTGAAAAAAACTCTACGAGCTATATTTAAGAAAAAAAACGATTAGTCGGAAAGTCTTCATTTACGGCATGTCACAGGTGAGGACAATTTTTTTTTGGGAGACAAACGCAGGACTTTGTTGTTTTAGCTAGAGATTAATGCCACTAGTATGTGGAATTATAACGCAAAATTTTAATGTCACACTGTAATTACACATAACGAAGGCCAAAAGCTTTTTAATTAACACGCGAAATTTCTAAATAAAATATGGAACAGTTCCTGAGGTATAGAGCTGAAACCAAGACGACCAATTTACCCTCTTACACCCCCCCCCCAAAGTGGGAGGACGCCGCATCTTCATGCGATACCCGTGAGACTCCAGGAGGAGAGAAATATGTTAGAACTTCAATTGAAGTGCTGTGCTTTATGTTCATATTCTCTTTTTCTATCTGGGATAGTTTGACTGAATAATGCCCTGGCGATGAACACCCCGTTACATTTTCGGTGGATCCTCTGACACAGTCGGCCCAAGTCCTCGATCCGGGCGATCCTTGAACGAGATTATGCTCCACGGGCCCCGGGACCGGGAACGGCTGCTGCACCTGGATGTGCTCCTAGGTTTGGATCGGTCCGTGACACAACCCCTGAAATTCGAACGGCTTCTAGATCTGGAGCTGGATTGGGCGCTAGGGTTCCCCGAGCGACTGTGAGCGGGAAAATAGCTCCCCCTGGTGGCAGAACGGCGCCTAGAGCGAGATCGACGAGTCGACGACTTGGCGAGTTGTTGGCTGGCGCAAGGAAACTTTGGGGGGGTACATCCATCTTTGCCGCTTGAGCTCTCTCCATTCTCGGAAGACGAACGACGTACGGAGCTTAAAATCTGTGCTTACAGGTCTTGTCCGCCGTTGGGTGCGGGCCCCCGCATAGGCCACACTTGGGTGCTGTCCGTGTTGTTCACCCCACAGCCGCGACAGATGACGTTCTCCGGCGTCGGCAAACGTCGGCGCGATGGCCCAGTCTGCCGCATGCGTAGCAGTTATCGTGTTGTCGTAGATATAGCCGTAGAAGGCCCGTAACTAACAAAATCAGATACTCTGTTGCCGTCAAAAAGCGTTGACTGCAGTTTATGCGTTCTTGATCATTTTGACCGCCAGCGCTAGAGGGTTCCTCGAATTAATGATTTTCCTGTCCTGCTTGGCCTGGCTCCGTCCGATATCGACGTTCCGAATCCCGCCCTTGCACGTAGCGTGTGGGGCCGCCTCGTAGGTGCTGACCTTTTGCTCGCTTTCCCCGATGGTTATGAGTTCCACCTAGAGGTAGACGTGGGCGTTCACCCTGGATGGGGTTCTGGCGACGATGATGTTCTGCGTGCTGTCGCGCGCTGCAGCAAAGGAGGTACCGTGGTATGACTAACAATCCCCCAGCAACACATTGCAGAAAAAAAACGCGAGGACAATGTTTTTGTGTCAGTGCCCCTTTAAAGGCACCATCCACATGTGAGGAGAACATCTTCTTGGCCTAGTTGGTGTTGTTTGCTGTATGACATATTGCCGCTAATAAAACACACACACAAGTGAGACATGAATAGGACGACAAAACGGGCGGCACTTCCAAATGATTTATTTCAGGCATGAAACAATAATATATATGCCAGTGACCCACACATGCGCAGAATAGCCAACACTACCTAACCTGCCCACCTCTCAAACAATCTAATCTCTGAAGACCGCAGCTGGATGGACGTGTCACTTATACAATCGTCGCCTAACTTACTGATATAAAAAGCTTCTAATAACTCACGGGCTGTCTGGTATTTGCTTTTACCTAGGATCGTCACCTCCTGAAATCGCGGTTCGCATTTGCAGACCTTGCAGTGCGCGGGAAGATGCGCAAGTTCATTTTCTTTTCTTAGATTTCTGTCATGCTCCCTGGCTCGTACGTTCATGCAGCGGCCAGTCTGCCCAACATAATACTTGCCACAAGTCAGGGGGGATCTGGTACACAACGCCTGTTTCACATTTTGTGTACGCCGAGGCGCGTTTCACACTGCAGCCTGTGGTTCCCGCAGCAGTGGTGCGACGGCAGAGCTGAGACAGCTTCACAGGGGCAGAAAAAACAAGAGGGACGTCATACCTTCCTGCCACCTTTTTGAGGTTGTGAGTCACCTTATGAAGATAAGGAACCACTGTAGGTCTTACGGTGCGAGTAGCCGTGCTAGCTAACGCCGGTTTTCTGCTGCCTTTAATCTTCTGCATGACGGTTTCCACCACTGACGTAAGCAATGAGCCAGGGAAGCCTGCCATAGTAAGGCGCCTAACTTGCTTGTCAAAAGCAGCCTGCATCATGTGAATGCACGATTTCTTTAGCGCGGAATCCAGGCACAGCAAGGCTACACCCCGCTTAATCAGCTTAGATGTAGCTGAATCGTGCGGAACCAGCCCTTTATTCGCACGTGGCGAATACTGCCAGCACACATGACTATCACGGAAGGTTAAGCATAGGTCTAAAAACTGCAGCGAATCCCGAAGAGGTAGTTCATGGGTGAACTTGAAGACCTTTGCCATGAAGTGTAAACGTGTTTAAAACATCGCCGTAACTCTCTGCTGAACCAAGTGGGTTAAAAACTGTTAAAAAGTCAAAGTCATCCACATATCTAAACACCTTTAAAATATGGAGACCTTTATACAGTTTAAAAACATCGGCAATCTGGCGATCAACACTGGCTAGAAAAATGTTACACAGGACGGGCGCTATACATGAGCCGATGCAGACGCCACCTCTTTGCAGGTACAGCCCTTTGTCAAACAGAATAAAAGTGCTCTTTAGGTGAAATTCTAGTAGCGTTAAAAATTGATCCACCGTAACGCCAGCTGTGTTCTGGAAGGGAGTGGTGCCGTTTTGCTCAATGCACGCCCTCACAGCTGCAAAAATTTCATTATGGGGAATTGAGTAAAACAAATCCTCAATATCAATAGAGAAGGCAGTACCAATGTTGTGGCCATCCTGAAGAAATTGCACAACCTCATGCGAATTGCTCCTTATAAAAGGGTCATTTATGCTTAAAGAATTGAGTGCTTTTAACAAATATTGGCTAACATGAATCTACCAAGTGCCTCTTTCACTGACTATCGTTCTAAACGGTATATCAGGCTTGTGTGTTTTAGCAGTAAAAAAAGACACTCAATGTGGACTTTTTCGCAATACTGATGCCTCTTGAAAGCTTCGAAAGTTTTAAATTGTTACATAATCTAATTGCCTTGATCTTGATTTTCGAGTCGGACTTCTTAACAGCACCAAAGTTCTTCTCCAACGCCTTAGAGGCTTTATCACTGAATGTGGCCTGAGAAAGGACAACAAAGCGTGAATCCTTGTCAGCTTCTAAAATTACTAGGCTCTCGTCTTTGCAGAAGTCCACAATCTTTCGCATCACTACCATTGCTCGGCTCGTTCTTGAAGAAACAAAACTCTTGTGTAGACAGTCAATTCCGTACTTCGGGCCTTCAAAAAGTAGAGCAGACATTTCTTCAGGGATGTTGGTATCTGTCAACACCACCGCTTCATTTCCAGCATTTCTTCCTTCTTTGCTCTTCTTGCGGTCCTTCAGAAGAAAGCCAAGGCTGCGACGCCACCAGTACTCCGTCATTTGCTGGGCCAACCGTCTGGAACATTTCAACTTATGTTCCGCAAACCAAGGGGGATCCTTTGCGTAGTGGACTACCCGTAGCCAGTCGTTGAGCAGATGGACTTGCCACCACAGTTCAGAGCGGAGTATTTTGAAGATACGTTTAGCATGTCACATCGAGGGGCCACATGGCCAAAAAAGCGAGGCAACTTCGAGGAGAATAAGACCCTCCTTGAGGCAGAAACCAACATCCCTTGCACGACACGAAGCGGCGACGATATGACTGACGAGCAAATCGCAGTTCGGTAGCCCAGCCGGTGAGGGAACACAAAAGGACGGGCCAACGGTACTGGAGATATACTTGAGGAGAACTTCTTCTTGGCCTAGTTGGTGTTGTTTGCTGTATGACATATTGCCGCTAATAAAACACACACACAAGTGAGACACGAATAGGACGACAAAACGGGCGGCACTTCCAACTGATTTATTTCAGGCTGCGGTGTGAAACACGCCTCGGCGTACACAAAATGTGAAACAGGCGTTGTGTACCAGATCCCCCCTGACTTGTGGCAAGTATTATGTTGGGCAGACTGGCCGCTGCATGAACGTACGAGCCAGGGAGCATGCCAGAAATCTAAGAAAAGAAAATGAACTTGCGCATCTTCCCGCGCACTGCAAGGTCTGCAAATGCGAACCGCGATTTCAGGAGGTCACGATCCTAGGTAAAAGCAAATACCAGACAGCCCGTGAGTTATTAGAAGCTTTCTATATCAGTAAGTTAGGCGACGATTGTATAAGTGACACGTCCATACAGCTGCGGTCTTCAGAGATTAGATTGGCAAGTATTATGTTGGGCAGACTGGCCGCTGCATGAACGTACGAGCCAGGGAGCATGCCAGAAATCTAAGAAAAGAAAATGAACTTGCGCATCTTCCCGCGCACTGCAAGGTCTGCAAATGCGAACCGCGATTTCAGGAGGTCACGATCCTAGGTAAAAGCAAATACCAGACAGCCCGTGAGTTATTAGAAGCTTTCTATATCAGTAAGTTAGGCGACGATTGTATAAGTGACACGTCCATACAGCTGCGGTCTTCAGAGATTAGATCGTTTGAGAGGTGGGCAGGTCAGGTAGTGTTGGCTATTCTGCGCATGTGTGTGTCACTGGTATATATATCATTGTTTCATGCCTGAAATAAATCAGTTGGAAGTGCCGCCCATTTTGTCGTCCTATTCGTGTCTCACTTGTGTGTGTTTTATTAGCGGCAATATGTCGTACACCATCCACACGATTGAAACTTAGCGACTCAAACATTTTATTGTCTACGTTCTGGTAAGCAGTAGCTTGAACCCAGTCAAGAAGAAGTGACAGCTGTTATCTCGCACTGTTGGTGGCACAGCGCTAGGTAAACCACCATGGCTGCTATATCGGGCTTGGAAGAAGCAAGCGGTGGCATGCGTGCGTCGCTAAAAAAAGCTTGATGTACGCAAACTAGTACGGACGTTATTAAAGATAGAAATAGCACTCGTACTGAGCTTCGAAAATGACGTTTTCCTTCATAACTGATGGCAACCGTTCTCGCATATGACTTATGCTACTGAGGAATAAAGGTTGTCTGCAATGATCACAATTGGTGATTCATTTCCATGAATCGGAGAGCTGATACCATTCGGCATTGCATTGCTGATCTGAAGGCGCGATGAAATTCTTATTTGGTAGATGGCCGACAGCTGGTTGTGCTCAAGGTCCTGTTGAGTTGCTTCGTCTTTTGAAGGGGGAGTATAAACGAGTGGTTTTTGACTAAGGTAGCGTCCATTTTACCATTTCACTACGCTGTGCTTTTGTTATATTTACTCAAAAAATGGCGCCTTCTTATCGACACAGTAATTATTTCAATTGTAAGAAATTTTAGTGTGCGGCTGTGATGATTATTGCAAGCATTTACTTACTCAACATCTGCAGATGTACTTCCTTTCCATGCACATTTGGCGTGCATGTGCAAAATACTTCCCTCAGTGATCGATCGTAATTTTGCCTGTGTGATTCCGATCAACTCATTCATTCGTAATATTTCAGAAGGGCTATATAAAGCGACAAAAATATAATGTGTTGAATCACGAATACTTGCCATTGTCTCTTCGCAACAAAAAAAATAGGCTTACGGAGAAGAATTACAGCCTCTGCTAACAGTAGATCCTAGTCAGATGCCGTAGAGACAGGCCAGGAGGTTAGCTTGAGGGCATACTGTGGCAAGGAAAAGTTGCCTTATTTTTCTGCTTTTGCGAACAAGGTGAGTTCTTTTTTCAATTCCAGCATGAAATTCATGCCGAAAATTTTATTGTATAACACACTTTTTTTATAAATCAGAATCGTCTTTATTGAAAGGGAATAAAGTAAAACTATTTGCTGAATGGCATTTAATGCACAGGGTATTTTTCAACTCAAAGAACACAAATGGTCAATGAGCACCTCTATATTGATGCGTTTTCGATTGCGTAGGAATTCGTTATTGAGACTTAGAACGTGGCTAATGGAGCCTCACACAGTCACGTTAAGGAGCGTATAACAAATTGGCATTGAAACTTTAACCTTGACCTGAGAGCTGGCACGGAACAGGTAAACAACAAAATTGTGGCGTGATGTACTCAAGATACAACATTTACTGTAGCTGAACGATCTCACACGGGTCATTAGGCGCAAGGATGAGAAGAAATTTGGCCTCACAGAATAGCGGTGCTTCACAGCGGCCGTGCTATCGATAGGTTAAAAAAACATGATCCCTTTGTCAAAGGAGTCGGTATAACACGAAAGTGAAACATATCTTCATAGAGGTAGTTGAGCGTTTAGTGTGCAAGGGCAAGCAGCTCGAAACTTGCTGAGCGCACCGCAAGCAGAAAGGACACGCGAAATGAGCATACACAGGACGAGCGCGGAATAACTGTCACAGGTCGACACCTAAAGCACGCTGCTCTAACACAAAGAAAGACGCAAGAAACGACCGCACAAGTATACACACGACGAGCGCGAACAACTGTCACAAATTGTTACTTCGTGTGTGAGCAGCGCGCTCCTTTCGTATACGCGGCCGCTGCGGCGAGCGAAGTGATCTTCGTGCACTCTTTAGCCACCGTAACTTCAAAGCAAACTTGCCGGTGGAAGCACAAGACGTACAAAGCGCCGGCGAAAGCCCTGATCACGAGATAAGCGTGCATGCGCACGAGCGACCACGCCCCGTGGAGGCGCGCGTTCATCGCAGCGAGAAGCGCGACGACCTTCGAGAGCGCGCACCCCGTGCCACCTTCGGGCCTATGTCGCTTGTGATGACGAAAACACGCTGAAGTCGACGAGCTCTGACCGCCAACGGTATTTGGTGTATATACATCACTTGCCGTCAGGTACGTACACTCGTCTGGCCCAGTGGTTTTGCGCCGTGCGCTGCGGATTGAGAGGTCGTAGGTGTGACGCCCGGCTACAGTACTTTTAAAGACGATGGTCTTTCTTGGGATACCTAAACGGAGAAATTTTGGTCTGTCTGTCTGTCCGGCTGTCTGTCTGTCTGTTTCTCTGTTTGTCGGCACGTCACACGATTCAGCTAGCTGGCCAAAGTTTAACCCCCTGCCTTACGACCTCCAATCTTGACCGAGCAGCATGTGTTCATACGGGTGAGCGTGGGCAATTAAAAATCAAATATTACGCATACCTGAGGGCACAACATCAATACCTTAGTACTATTCACAGTGTTCCTTTAAAACAAAATCTATAGATACGTAATTATAAAGATCCCTAGTGTTTATTACGCGGCGCTGAGAATGCGCCGCTGTGTACAAAACAAGTCTCCGCCCAGTGATTTAACGACGCTGTGGTGCTGCCACCCTGGCAGCAGCATAGTTCAACACAAGCCGATGTTCCCCGGTAGCGCTGTAGATGGCGTTCTCTTCTGTTTTATCAATGCCAGCCAGATGCGGCTGATTCATCGTAGAAGAGCGCTGTCTCAGGCAAGGCAAAACATATATGGCCGCTTGATGAAATACGACCCACTCTACAAGACATGATCAGAGAACGCAGAGAAAAAGACCGACGACCAAATTTCAGCGGATAAACGCCGGCGTCCGTCTAAGCGTGCCCGGAAAACGTCCGAAAAACGAGCTCAGCGGCTAGCCCAGCTATTAAATTGTGGTACTCATGCCGCTCATGCAGTGCAGTCGGCACAAGACTATCGTCTTTCGACGACATTTGCAGCGAAGCACGCAGATACGCGGCCAATTTTTTCTTCTAGTTTTTTCTTTGATCTGAATGTGATAGCTTCTATTTTACAACGCCATATCCGTGACGTAAATACTTCAAGGAGCCGTGGTGGACCCCGGCATAAACCACTTTCGTGTTAAAAATCACGTGAAGCGTGCGAGCCTCCTACAGAAAGGGTATAAGCGCACTAGCTTTGTCAGTCCAATTTTGTGCCCCAGGGGGAGGACGATACGTGAGAAGCCCAACATGAAAGCTAGAGATGGAGCTTCGGAGAAGAACTTTTCAGTGATCTAGGAAAACCTGTCAGAGCGCACCTCGGTGCGGCCATACGGAGAGTCAATATGAGCGTGACTCTCCATATGTGCTGCAGTACGAAGAGTCACAATGTGTATGATATCGAGATATGCAGGCCTGAAGCTGGAAAATGTCAGAACTTCTCGCAGATTTTCAATCCCCTCGGCTGCGATATTGAAGCTACGTGACTGGCGGGCCCGATCTAAATGCTGTTGCGTCGTGACTTGTGCAATGTCACGTTCGCGGAGCAGCCACATACATACAAAAACTTCTTGCGACAGGTGTCCATGTTAAAAACATTGAAAGCCAACCGATAAGAGTTTCAGGCATATGAAACGAGCAACGTATGCCAACACGTGGATTCTGTTTGAGCGGGAGACAAGTCTATGGAAGTCCGCACAAAACTCTATGAGTATGCGCTACAGAAAGCGGTTGTGTGCCAAGCAGCTCCTGGCATAGCATAGTCCATGCGCAGTATTTTATACTAGCGGGTGTGAAAAGGAAGAGAGGGTGAGGAGGAGTGGTTTGTAGGTGAGGGAGAAGGAAAGGGACGAGAGAGTAAACCATATCGTAACCATAAAAAAATTGGGGGACCCTTAAGCTTCGCCTTTAAGAGTTGAACGCGATAGCGATATCCCGTGCCCAGTGCGTACTTCAATCACTTAGTGCAAATGGGTAGTATGCTTTAAACCAGGAGAAATTATGCGCGGCAAATGTGGGAAATGTTTTCGAACTTGCTATGCACCCACTACGTGGTGTTAAGGGAATACGCGCAGTAAGGTGTGTGCCGTTTGTAATGGGTGACTGGCTTTAAACTATGGAATCGTTATGATAGTCGCATATTCTGACGCCCGATGGCAATGTACGCTTGTACCACGCAATATTCCTGGGATATTACATGTTATATTGCGACGCCTATATAAAGGACGCTTGCGTTTGCGAAGCATGGAAGTTATTTTTCACTGCATTTCCAAGCAGAGGAAGTTATTTTCACAGCATTTCCAAGCAGAAGCATGGCTGTGTGGTAGAACACCTGCCTGCTTGCCACGCAGACAACCCGGGTTCGATCCTCACTCGGACCCGAAAATTTTTTATTATTTATTTTATTTGCATCTTTCTCAATTTTTCGGTCACGGACAAGATGATGATTTTTCGCTCACAACCAACGACGCCGACACAGACACCGACGCCGACGGCGGGAATTTCTGCGAAACGAGCTCTTTAACGCTATCGCGTTAAAACAAGTTTCCTGGATCAGGTGGAACGCCTGAGGAACGCTGGGTTCCCTAGCACTCTTTTGAACTGTCTTGCTGAAAAGCTGCTCGTCACGCTTAGGACGAAAACAAATAACAGGCCAAATGAGCACACTGGCTTTCGCTTGGCTGTCGCTCCCTACATTCACGGCTTCTCTCATTCGGTTGAAGAAGACTGCTGGCAGAATCGGCGTACGGGTTTTGTTTTCTTCCCCGAACCATCTGGCCACCCTATGCAGGCAAGTGAACAGGGGAAGAAGCAGTCTCCTCTTGCTGTGACAAAAACCACAGAAACCGTTTCTCTGAATGCGTGAAGAACGTTGTTTATGACATTACATTATCATGCGGCAAATCATACGTGGGACAAACCGGACGGTGCATTAATGAATGACAGAATGCGTGAGCATGCCAATTCTTTAAAAGCAACAAAAGGCTGTAACTAGGCTGTAAATTGCATATCATGCGGTTGCTCCCCTTTGCTTGAAATTGTGGAAGTTGTGAAGAAATATTGAGATCAATGTGCACGTGAAATTTGTGAGGCACACGTAATTCACAAAGGGGAGCAGCTTGTGTCTTGCACTTTCATGATTGAACTGTCTGATAAAGAAGTTAGATACCTTGAGCCAAGTGTGATCACCAAGCTTGTTGTCACATGCTTTTGTTTTTCTTGTTTTCTTTTCTTTTCTATTTTTTTCTCGTGGTCACAGTTTTATAGCCTTGTTGTCACTCCTCACAAACCTTTTTTGTTAGACCCTGGCTCTTGCTGCTCTTTCATGAATGTCTGGATTTAGCACGATTTATTCAGTTTCATACTAAACGCCATGTCATTGTTTTTTTTGCCATTTTTTGCTCATGTTCACGTGTTCTTGATATCTGCATTTGCTGCCATTCTGTAAAACCCTTATCGAAATTGATAGAAATGCCGGCCCGCCAAGTCAGTCGAAAGCGTTTGAGCTATTTTTCGACAACTGTCCGCCTTCCACTATATATTCTCCACCTTTCCAATAAAGAAATCAGTTGATAGTGAGCGGTGTGGCCTGCATATTCTTCGTCCCGTGGTTTTGCGCTTTGTTCCGCCACAATGTTCATGAACCAACTGATACCTAAGAATCCTTCCAAGTTCTTGGCGATGACACTTGAAAGACAGGCGGTACAGAAAAAAATAAAAAACACACCAAATGCCGA
>JALIZH010020119.1:0-17842 GCA_030522465.1 Rhipicephalus appendiculatus
TGTGACGCCACTGAAGAAGTGACCGAGTAACCAACACAATAACAAAATCCCTTTATTCAAACGTACGCATGCTTATATACATAGGCGACACTGGTGCCACCAGCGGCAGTGATTGTGAAACCAAAACCAAATATACAACAAATAGGTTTTGAGTGTATTAAAGAACTAATTTATTTGAGTAAAACTCTGTCGACTATTTGAGCAAACTTTAGAACATTGAGTGTTGCGTAACGGTCGAGTGTTAAGATTGTGTTCTAGAGCTTTATGAACCATGAACTCGTGGACAATGGGAACGGATGAGAGCAGTGTTTAGTGATGTGTCCGCGAAAGTAAGATGTGATCATCAGTGTGCTGTGAAAGCAAGTTCCGTAAGAGGATGCAGTTAACAAGTCACAAGACACCAAAGAACAGTAGAGGGCCTCAGTCCCAAAGAGGAGGACAAGAGCAGTTTTTTATTGTAAAAAACTCTTAAAAAGGGGGCCATTGTCATGAGTAAAGGGGCACGAGGCACGCGCCCAATGATTGAAACTTCCGATGGTGTGCGGGGCATGGAAAAGTACCTGATGGTATGCGCCCCTGCCACGCTCGCGCACGCGATTGGTCGGTGAGGAGCTCGTGGCGCGCGACCCGAGCCGTGGTGAAAGAACCACAGGAGAAGAAACGGCATTATCTGTGGGACACCGTTCGAAGCAGGTCGAACAAGCCAGCGTATCACGGGTGAAGACAGCGGCGGGTGCCGGGTCCGGAGGTGCTGCATCACGAGCCGGGGTCGACCTCGGCGATGACTGGGAGAGGCCACTACGGACTTGAAGCATCCTCGTCACAGCGGGTCCCGGAGCACTCGCAACGCTCCACCTTCACTCGCAGAACGGTTAGTGCCCACGGGACAGTCCCCGGATAGTCACGTCGTCAAGTGGACGCAATTGGAACAAGGGACCGAGGTGGCAGCTAGGCCTAACCCGTCCGCTTCCGCGTTAGCCACGACGACGACCGGGAAATCAGCAAGAAGCGGATCATCGAGTTGCTGCTGAGCAATGGCGACCGCAAGAAAGGAGAGGGCATCGACGGCGAGCGCGACTCAACACGGACGACGAGAGATCGACCGTCGCAAAAGTAAGGGCGTTCCATTTGGGACGCAACTGAGAGACCAGTGTGGTCGGACTGCGGTGGCAGTTTGGAACTGAAGCGAACTAAAATAGGGTAGACTTTGGTTTAAGAATTCTTTGGTTGAATGCGATTTTTGAGTAGTGTTGTAATTAGTTCAGTTGTATGTATTTCTTGAGTGTGTGAATATATGTGTGAGGTTTGGCAGTGTTTAAGAAAAAATCTGTTTGCTGTATCACCTCCGACTCCCGTTTCTCTCTCTCAATCCCATCCACTGCAAGCGCTCCCGAGGTAATACGTGACAGCCCCCTAAATTTTTTTTCGCCATGGCATATAGAGCGAAAAATGGCCATTTCAAGGAGGTGCCACCCCGAAAATAAAGGAGGTGCCCCCCACCTCGAAAAAAAAATTTCTGCATACGCCCCCTGGTCTGTATAGCAGACATAAATGACACATCGCAAAAGGAAAATCATGAAATTGATGTCATGTATAACATGATTTACGTGCAACGCCCATGGCGCGCTCACGGCCGTTTCGCAAGCTTGACTACAAGTTCGGTATTAAGGCGAAAGCCTTTAATGTCTCATGCTCACGTCCGTCCACCCATCCTCCGGCTGTGCCCTGGCACAGTGCCAGGTGGCCGCCGGGGCGCGCAAACGGACGCCGGTCGCGTCTGACTCTACAGCGCGCGCGCTTTGCTTGCGTAGCGTCGCTGTGCCCAGCATGTCCAATCATGCAAGGGGGAAACGCGCGCTTCGAGTTCCATTCTGACCGACCCCGTTTCAATGGGCGCAGGCGTTCGCGGAGCACACTTTGGAATTTACAAAGTGTTCGTCAATTTAAGCGCTGGAACGCGAATGGCGTCTGCACGATGCGCAAAGTGCGAGAATACGAACGCATGTGAAACGGAGGCAGATTAGTCTCGCGTCTCGCTGCGATTCGCGGTAAAAAATTAAAAAAAGAAAACGCATACATTCCGTTTGGGGGCCATCCCACTGAGAGGGTAAAAAAAAACAGACATCGCATATTCAGTTTCGCCGAACACACTTTGGAATGTACAAAGTGTCCTTCAATTTTGCATGACGTTTATGTATGAAACACATAAATGAATAATGGTAATATAAGAATCATGACATGTAATTTACATCATTACTTGCATGCCACGTTCCTGGCGTGCTCGCGGCCGTTTCGCTTGCTTCATATACACCAGAATTGGTATTGCGTGACGTGACAGTATGACGAACATAAGTGGCAGTTGGTAACATGACAATCACCACTTGCATGTCATGTACAACGCCATTCACATGTCATGCTCAGGGTGCGCTTGCGTCCAGTTTGCTAGCTTGATATACACCAAGATGGGTACAGTAAAGTTGGGTTCTTTACCCGCGGTCCAAGGACCCGCGATTCAGCCAGAGGCTGACAACCAGGCTGGTGAATTCAGCACGCGAAGTGCCTCGTCGGAGATGGTCTTTGTGACGACTTGGGAGAAGAGGCTTGGAGATTTGCAAATGCTTTTTAATGTACAGCAGTGGTTACCAAACAGAAGAAAACTTATTTACAAGAATTTACACAATCTGGTCGGCTACATGCGACATCGTCACCTCGGGAGGCCCGAGCACTGCCTAGCAGTGTCGCCGCTCAAACCAGACTGAGCCTTGCTTCCTCCCCGATCCGTCGATGGGGGTACGGCTCCCAAACTTGCCTTGCCCAAACAAAGGGCGCACGCCACTTCCGACGGTGCCGCCCACACTCGCCCAGGTCAACTTCTTCGACCGGGGCGTGGCCACCACACCTAACCGGTGACACCACGGTGTCCCTTCCCTGAGGTGAGAAGGTGACGGGTCCCACGCTCGTACGACCGGGCGCATCAAAGTCCCGCCGCCGAACTTGTCGCTAAGTTAGCAGGACGGGTTGTCGTCCTTGGTTTTGCCCTGATCCGCGTATTCTTAGCGTCCGTGCCATTACAACCGCGGGGGCAAGTCTCAGCCGAACAAGGGGGTGACACAACTTGCCGTCCCGTCGTGGTGGCATTGTTCGTTCGCACCGACGCCAACAGCCTCCCCCGACTCGCTGGTTTTCCCAAACCTTACAGGTACTGTGCAACGTGGCGATATGACGAACATAAATGACAGGTCCTAACATGTAAATCATGACACGCGTGTTATGTACAGCTTGATTTGCTTCTTACTGGCTGCTACGCATTACATCGAGTGCCACAACGCGTGGGATTTGCCGTTTTTAAAGTTCGTAGTCAAACAACACCACACTGTTTCCAAATCACTAGTAATGGGAACATCAAAACTACTGAGGCTTTCAGTAATTGCAAGTAGTACACCGCCACCAATAGAATTAGTGCGACCATTGCGATAGATTTGATATTTTTATTGCAAAATTGAAGGACACTTTGTACATTCCAAAGTGTGTTCGGCGAAAGCGTGTGGCCATTCCACTGATTATGCCATGTCTTTTTTTCTTTTACACTCTCAGTGAGATAACACACAAACCGAGTATGTGCGTGTTTTCTTTTTTAATTTTTTACCACGAATCGGAGCGAGACGCGAGACTCATCTTCCTCCGTTCGCATGGGTTAGTATTTTCTCGCTCTTTGCGCATCGTGCAAACGCCATCCGCGTTCCAGCTCTTAAATTGACGGACCCTTTGTAAATTCGAAAGTGTATTCCGTGAACACCTGGGTCCATTGAGACGGCGTCGGTCAGAATGATTGCAACCTCTGGGCACAGCGACGCTACGCAAGCAAAGCGCGAGCGCTATAGAGTCTGATGCGACCGGCGTCCGTTTGCGCATCCCGGCGGCCACCTGGCTCCGTGCCAGAGCTTGGATGGACGGACAGACATGGACGGACGGACGGATGGACAGACAGACGGACGGACAGACGGACGCCGGACGGACGGACGGACGTCGGACGGGCACCGGACGGACGTGAGCATGAGACATTAAAGGCTTTCGCCTTAAATATTACACCAACTCCCGCTAAAGTGAACCATGTGTAGATGCCAAGCAGCGGGTGCTAGCGCTTACACTGGCGTTGGCGTTGACGCTGCCGCTCATCGCAGCGTTGCGCGGGAGAGAAACCTGGGGAGGCCAAAAAGCACGCAGTGATAGATCGGTGTTTCCTACTGGAACATCCCAATCGCTGCTAATGGGCAATGAGAGACAGAAGACTCAGACTGGACACTGAGACCCGCAGTCCGCTTTTAGTTAATGCATACGCTGCGAATTTTTATCGTTCGACAAGGCACAGGAGAAATCTCCCACCGGCACTACTTTGCAGGTCAAGAACCAGCGCCGTATATAACGGGTGGCCTGTGAACGGTTGTGCAGCGCGAGCAGTCGGTTTTTTCAACCAAGAAACTGGCTAGCAGACGCTGCCTGCGTCGTCGTCGCGAGGCGAGAGAGGGGGGGAGCGTAGGAGAGGAGAGAGAGGGGGGGGACGCGCATGCGCAGTGGGAGTGTGGAGGCCGCGGGGAGGGATGCCTAGAGGAGAGAGAGGGGAAATGAGGTTTTTTATTTTTATTTTTTGAATGGGTTTGCGCATGCGCAGTGGGGGTGTGGACGGACGGACGGACGGATGCCGGACGGACACCGGACGGATGGACGAACACCGGACGGACGAACACCGGACGGACACCGGACGGACGTGAGCATGAGACATTAAAGGCTTTCGCCTTAACATAGCAGTTCAGCGTTGAACACATTGGCGGATAACCACGTTTCATTGATGGCTATGATGTCAGCGTTGTAATCATCGAGGAGGCTACATAATTCATCTCTTATAAATGCAAAGCATGTCTTTGCGTACTGCAAGCACTTTTGCGTTTCTATCTACGTATCTCTCTATCTATCTATCTATCTAGCCGCCTACGTCTGGGTGCTCTCGTGATGGCCTCCTTACCTTAGGGTAGACCAAAATTTGTATGGGAGGGTCAGATATATTGACGAATATGTCCGGCTGCTCATGAGATGAATAACGTGAAAACCCCCGTCGCGTACGTCGTCAAACTCGTTTCTCCGGACACGTGTGGCTCATACCCGTATACCACGGGGGCGCGGAATGCGGGTATGCGCCAGAGGACATTGACAATTTATATCTACCCAGGAACGGCGAAAACAGGCATTCGTAATTTAAATGCGAGAGCGTTAAGAGAAACTGACATCGGTGGCGTGGACACTGGTAATTTAAAGGCGACAGCGTTAAGAAAAACGGACATCGGTGGCGTTGACGCCAGGAGTACAAAGAATAGAAATCAGAGTCCCAGCAGGAATCGAACCCAAGCATTCTGCGTGGAAATCAAGCATTCTACCACAGAGCCACGTCAAGTCTCGAAACTGGTTTGGCACAACATCCTATGCAGGTGTAATGTTTGGTGAAATGTATATTGTGGTTGCAGTGCCGCCTATTTAATTTTATAAACATTACATACATACTCCTATGACGAAAGAGTCATGTAGGGTTAACGTCAGTTGTATACTCAAGCGCCATCCACTGTAGTTGGTTTACGTAGCACTATCCAGGGCTACCATACTTGCAAGCACAAGCTCTACATATCAGCTTACGGCTTCTGGTGTTGGCAATACCCATGTTTCTGTTGGCATCGTTACACAACTGTAAACAATTGGTTATATGAAACATATGCGACTGTTCAACATGTCTGTGCGTGCAACATTTGTACATATATTCAGCGTTATTTCATAACGGTTCGCTCAATAAAAAAACTACAACCCAGTCACTTTACCTCCGGATGCTTCGCATAACATTGATTCCCATGGTACTTGGGATCTGCCTAATTTTTGTCCTTGTTTTCTACGTGAGATGTGGAAAATACTCCCTTTATTCTTTCCATGTAGCTCTTTGACACAAGACGCAGCTCACTGCAGTAGGATTTTCGTATTTGTATTAATTTATTCGTTATCACTTCGCATTTTTTGAACGCGTGAGAAAGCCGCGCCTTTTACGTGTACCTCGAACACCAAGCGGTGTCTACGTCGATATGAAACGCTGATCGCGCACAGTCATCACTTTCCGCAGCGGTAGGGAACGCTAGAGGTACCGGACTTGCACCGTACTTGCGTCAATCGTCGCGTCCCCTTCGGAGGAGACGCTTGGGGGGCGCCGAGCAGCTCAGTACGGCTTGCACAGCTCTCTGTATTTCAATGTGATTTTGCTGTTGAAAGTGATTCAACCCAGCAAACCAGGATACCAATCGACTCGTGAAGACACAGGGAACACGGTGATACCACAATTACGGTATTTTGTGACGCTCAGAGGACACAGCGACCCTGAAAGCCCGGAACCAAGAGGCAGCGTCGCTGGCCCAAACGCCAGCTCGGCGCGGCAGCCGCTGCGCCTTGGCATGGCGACGGGGACGCTAGGCGCGTTCGAAGCGACGACGACATCGAGGCATGGTGAGACCGCACCTGCGGAGAACATGGATCTCACGGGACCAGGATCATCAGTGCTGGATGGCAGACACGATGAAATAAGCGGCCGAAGCCAACAAAACAATGAGGAACGCCCCCGGACGGACGACGACTGGCAGACGGTTTTGACGCTAATGCAAAAGAAGCAGCAAGCGCGAGAGCGCAAGAGAGGAACGGACTCGACGGGCAGCACTAGCCCGACAAAACCACATCAACGACGAAGACGGACACCCAAACTTCCTCCACTTCCCAAAGAGGATTTTAAGATAGTTCTGCGGCCACACCAAGGTCTGCCTTTGAAGACTATCAGCACACCGGCCCTGGCCGAAGCAATCGTCACAGCCTGTAGCAACGAAATCAGAGGTGAGCAATTTTTGCTCCGTATAAAGCAAGGTTCTAATATCGCCATACTGTCGACCCCGAGTCAGGACGTTGCGCAACGGGCCCGACAAATCAGTTCCCTCACAGTCAACTGACGTGCACATGCAGTCAACGTATACGTTGCCACCGGAGAGGACGCTCTTCGGGGCGTTATACATGGACTTCCACCTCGAACGCTGGCGGAAACCATCAAGGCAAATCTGCGTATACGAACGCAAGGCGTCGAACTTATCCACGCGAGAATGATCGGCGACACAAAGAGTGCGGCCCTTACTTTCCAGTGGCCCATCGCTTCCGAGAGTGGTTTACTACAACGGCGGGGAACTCCTATGTCATCCTTACCGCGCTACCGTGCAGGTGTGCAAAACGTGCCATGCAAAGGGACGTCGGACGGACGTCTGTCCCCAGCCAGACTTGAACCTGTGCCGCACTTGTGGACTCAGAGACCCAGTTGATGGACATCCATGTGAACCTAAGTGTGCTTCGTGCGGGGGGTGCCCACATCACCGGGGATCGGAGCTGCCAACGACGCCTTAAGCGACCGAGACCACCTCAAGATAAACAACGCATCGACAAGCCTAAAGATGCAACAGAGTACCCACGCTGGTTCTCTTCTGAAGATGAGGAGTTGGCATTCACCGAAGGCAAGAACAGCCAACAGCGTGGTCAACAGGAAAGGGCAAGACTGCAATCCCCTCGACAAGCAAATGCCTGGTTCAAGTCAGCGGCAACCCGCCAAAGCAGATCCCACTCTCGCCCACGAGGGGACACCCAACAAGTACGGACATCGCCACTTCCAGCTGGGGTACCGCCGAAGGAGAGGGCCGCCACTCCTGCAACGCCAGCACTCGAGGTAAGCCGGGCAGCGGCCGCGGTCCTCCACGAGCAAACCTATCACACAAAATGAGGAGTACAAGAAAATAATAGATGAAAACAGACAACTTAGGGCAACTTGAGGAACGAACTAGAAACGCTTAAACGCCAAATGACAGCGATGACCACGCAGGGAGGAACAAAAAAGACAAACACACACGCACAACCACCGAACACACAGGCCACACAACATACACAGCCGGAAACCCACCCTACGGCACCGCCACCGCCATCTCCACCCACTACACAACAGCTGGAAGGAAAACTGGATAACATGTGCGCACAAATGCAATTGTTCTTTTCTGAACTTCGAAATCTCAGAAGGTACGTTGATGACTCCCTCAAAGGTGTCACAAAAACGCGAAAACGGCGAAACAGCTCTAGTCCGGATAGCAGGGATCCGAAGGTTATCGTAACCACAGACACAGAAGGACCCTTTGAGAGCCCGTACTCTGGCTAGACCTACAGCTCGACATCAAGAGAATCTCATAGTTTGGCAGTGGAACTGTCGGTCCCTACACAACAAACATGCTGCACTAACACAATACATCAAGGCGGCGCTCGTCCCGCCTGACCTTATTTGCCTTCAGGAGGTGGGGAGATATAGAATGCCTATCCAGGGTTACCGCTTTTATAGCGATCCTGACTGCCCAGAAGTGGCAACATTGGCCCGCAAAGACCTAGCCATCACAGTCACCAAAGCATCTGGCGTAGAAATTCACCATCAAATAGTCACAATCTGGCCAGTCAAGAAGGGGCGCCCTAAATGCCTCATAACTAACGTGTATAGCCCCCCTAAAGATCATAAGGCCGATTTCTCTACAATTCTTAGTCAAGTATCTGCCTTGCTTTCAACGAAAGATCGCTTAATATTCCTCGGGGACTTCAACGCATGGCACTCTCAATGGGGATATAAACGAGACACGACCAAGGGTTTCAACCTAATAAGCGCGACCCAGTCCCACGAACTCTTGCTGATCACACAGCCAGGCATCCCTACTAGAATGGGAAACAGTGTTGCGCGGGATACCACGCCCGACCTTACGTTTGTGAACAATGAGAGGGGGTGTAACTTGGTGTAACCTGAAGGAGACACTAGGGAGTGATCACTACCTTTTATGTATTTCTATAAACACTGCCAAGGTTCGACAACCTCTAGGGGTAGCCAGGCTCACAGATTGGCAGAAGTACAGACAACGCCAACTTGGTGCCTTCTCGCCACCAACCACATCACAGGGTTGGATAACGTTCCTTCGGGAAATCTACGCTGCCACTACTAGGGAGATCCAGACCACACCGACAACACCGGCAATAGACAGTCATCTTTCTCACCTCTGGGACGCTCGCAGAAGCCTCACCAAGCGCTGGAAACGGCAGCGGCACAATCGAAAACTTAGAAACCGTATAGTCCTGCTGGCAGAAAAGGCTAACACCTATGCGAAAGAGCTGAATACCCACAACTGGCGCAGTTTCTGCGACTCCCTCAGAGGAACGCTAAGTACAAAGAAAACTTGGGCCATTCTTCGCTGCATGTTAGACCCAACTAGCACACGCTCCGAGACGGCAAACGTCATGCGCCGAATTATCGGGGAATACCAAGGCTCGGAGGAGGACCTCATCGAACACATCAAGAACATCTACACCGGGGAGGAACAGGCTACCCCACACGTTGCGAGAGAATATGAAGGACCGGAGAACACGAGCTTGGATGCCCCGATCACATTCCCCGAGCTCTACGCAGCAGCGCAGACTTTCAAGCGGAACACTGCACCCGGACAGGACCAAGTCACGAACGCTATGCTGCGAAACCTCAGTGGCGCAGCTCTGAAACAGCTTGTCGACTTTTTCAATGATACAGTCTGGAAAGCTGGTGGGAGAATACCTTCTGAATGGAAGGCGGCCAATATCGTTCTGATACCAAAACCAGGCAAGCCGCGTGAGCTCAGTCATCTGAGACCCATATCGCTCACGTTGTGCATGGGCAAGCTATTCGAGCGCGTAATTCTAACCCGGCTTGAAGCTTACATAGAAGAAGACAACCGCCTTCCTGACTCCATGTTTGGCTTCCGCAGAGGAATCTCTGCACAGGACGTATTCCTTCTGCTGAAAGACGAGGTTCTCGACCTTCCACCAGGCAGTATGGATAGAATCGTACTTGCACTCGACATCCAAAAGGCCTTCGATAACATCTCCCACACCGCGATACTAGACGGATTACGCGACGTCGGTTGTGGGCAGAGGGTTTTTCACTATGTTCAAGATTTCCTGACCAACCGTACGGCGCAAATAGGACTTGGCTCAGCGCGCTCTGCCCCGTATCGCCTGCCGGATAAAGGCACGCCTCAAGGATCCATACGGTCACCAATACTTTTCAACATCGGTCTACGTAACATGGCCCTAGACTTGCAGAAGGACCAAGACCTTGGTTGCGCCATATATGCGGATGATATTACGCTCTGGACATTCAGAGGATCATACGGCAACCGAGAAGATACACTTCAAAGGGCCATCAACACCATTGAAACTTATATGAGGCGAGCTGGCATGAAGTGCGCTCCAGCCAAATCGGCGTACATCCACATCAGACCCAGACATACCCGCGCAACCAGGGCTCCGGTGCTGCAGCTCACCTTGGATGGAGAGCCCATCAAGCGGGTCTCCCACATGCGCGTACTGGGAATGCACATACAAGAAACAGGCAGCGTAAGCATAGCGCTCTCTAATCTTAGACGCACGGTCCGGGAGCGTAACGGGGCTTATTCGGAGAGTTGCCCGTAGCCGAGAGGGCATGACTGAAGCAGACACTATGCAATTAGTACACGCCTTTGTCATCAGTCGCATTACATATGCCCTGCCTTTCCAAACTACGCGGCACCACGAAATTGAACAAGTAGACAAACTAATCAGAATCGCCTGTAAAGCGGCACTCGACCTGCCTGAGAACACAAGCACGGCCCGACTGCATGAATTGGGCATGGCAAATACATACGAGGAATATGCAGCGGCCACGCTAATGGCTCAGCGTGAACGACTTAACAGGACTCCTCAGGGCCGTTCGGTCTTGCGGAAATTACACTACCCACTCTCGCCACAGTTCTGCGGTGATGAGACCACGCTACTGCCGTCTGAAATCCGTGAGAGGATCCACGTGGCCACGATCCCCCGTCACATGCACCCAATTCATCACGCGACGCGGAGACGCGCCCGGGCGGCCACCTTACAAAAGCGGCGGGACGACCCTAATACGTACTTTACAGACGCGAGTCCCTACCATAGAAACGCAACTATGGTCCCTGCTTTCACTGCCGTTGTGACTAACCAAGGGCGCACAACCACTGCAGTGTCTATTCGCACGAGATCAATTGCAACGGCCGAAGCCGCGGCCATAGCTTTGGCCATACGCGCTTCGGAGGCCAGGGGCGAATCGGCATTTATTCTGACGGACTCAGAGGACGCCTGCCGTCTTTTCCTTGGCGGGGTCTTACCGGACTGCGTATTACGCATACTGGGGACGGCTCTCACAATGGATCATGGTGTGACCTGGTGCCCGGCGCATTCAGGAGTTGAGGGGAACGAACGGGCGGACCGTTTGGCTCGAGGCATGACAGGCCGAGTCGCGGACCACACCACCCGGGAGGACACTTCGACACCTGGCGCGCCAAGAGAAATCCTCGAATTTCAAAGACTAGGTAGGCGAACTAAAGCTCCCCCTCATCCTAACCTAAACAGGAGACAAGCACGGGACTGGCGTCGCCTGCAAACAAACACTTTCCCACATTTACACAGGTTACACAAAATGTACCCCTGACAGATACAGCAACAAATGTCCGTGGTGCGAAGCAACACCGACATCGGAACACATTACATATCAGTGCACACAACGTCCGGAAGCTGCCATCTCGCCTCTGGTGAACAACACTCCCCTGAATTGGTCGTGGGAGGCGCGACTCGCGGAACTGGAAATGGGAAGCCAACTGGCGACCCTTGACCAGGCCCGGCGAGCCGCTGTAGCCTGTGGGGCCCTGGAAGAGGGGCACCACCCACCATAACCATTCAAAGCCTTAGTAGGAATAAATGTTTCTTCTTCTTCTTCTTACCTTCGGAGAGCAAGCGTCTGTGGGGAGCTGCGAAACTGACCTCTGGTTCAAGAAACGTTGGTTCGAAGCACCTCGTGTGTGTTTGCAACGCCGGCCTGAGATTCAGCGAAACGCTAGTGCCGCGCGTTCGCTCCGTGCGGCGGCTGCTTGTCATCTTGCGTTGCACCACGATAGCTCCCTTGTCGTTGCGTGTAGCCGAGGTCTGTAAACGTCTCGTCATCCTTGCCCACGCCAAAATTCGCAATGAAGTTGAATCTGTACAAACGAATAGTCTCGTCCTTTCCCAAAGCAAGCTAAACCGTGCTGTCACTGGGCAACCCTACTTTAACCAGTTGAACCACACCAAAAAGTTTTTTATGCTTAGCATAGTTCTAAGTATGTTGCAGTGTCGCTGTTTTCGTACGCTGGCGGCTGGTAGACATTAGATAAACTTTTCCACTATATTAGAACCGCAATAAAGTACTATTTTGCGATGCTGACCATACTGATTACTCTACAATTATTTTGACTACCGATGGCGGGACGTACACCCAATGCACGACACATGTGCGCTTTGCGTTGCATACCCATGTGAATGAGGCCAAAGCGAGGAATTGTATGCCACATCATGTACGGAATCGCAAGAAAATAAGGGTTTTCGTCGTGGTTTTGCTGCTCTAACATCGCCTCAGGCAGCAGCCATAATATGGCGGACCTAAAGGACATGGAACTAAGGAAGTCGATAGCATCGAGCTCTCCTCATCATCAGATATCACAACGCGAACGCCTCTGCCCTTTTGCTGGCCGTGCCGACTGGCGGTGATAAAGTTCTTTACTGTGTTCCGGCTTTGGACGCGCAAGCAATAGAGAAAAGATCACTGGCGGGATTCACTAATCCCGCTAGCGCACAATTTTCAGGTTAGAAAATTATGTTAATGAAACACAGCCCAGGCAAGGAACTGGTCTAGGCTGACAAAATGTATTTTGCTTTTCTTCTCAATGAAAGCAATAAAAAGAAACTTGAAAACATGTTCCTGATGCAGGAAGTAAAGCAAGAACTGTTTTCCAGATGTGCGCATAACCTGCCCAAACATGTCGCAGAATGGCTCTCGAAGGCTGCCACAATTCTAAAGGCTCTCGAAATGCATAGCAGGTAATACGACGCCAGTATGCCCATAACAAACTGTGGGCAACCTGAAGCAATAGGAACCACAGACTTACGCGAAACAATTAGAGTGTTTGTACGTCAAGAGCTTGACAAGTTATATTCCTCACCCCTCGAAGTAGCATGACTTGGTGACATCACTTACAATGAACTTCATGAAACACTAGAAGCCCTTTCACAATCAACTGCACAGCAAGAGCTGCTGTTTACGACTGTACATAATCTGCGACGTTCATTGTTGTGCGATAATGTCAGGAGTGCGCTGTTCAAACAGAGTGATGTGACAACTTTAACACGTGTACGCGCTCATCCTGTGTATGCGCTGTTCAAACACAGTGGGGTGACAACTCTAACACGTGTTCGCGCTCGTCCTGTGTAAACCTGTGCGTACATTTCGTGCGTCCTTTGTGTTTGAGAAGCACGTTAAGGGTCAAGATGTGAGCGCGAGTTCGCACTCGTCCTGTGTGTTTTCGTCTCGTGCGTCCTTTGTGCTTCAGCAGAGTGCTGCGCGTTTCGATCTGCTTGCTGTTCTTCGCCGGATATACCAATTTGTTGCTGTCGTATTCGTTGTTCTGCCCTCGCGGCGAAATTGTGACATTTCTTTTTTGTGCAGAACATCTGGCTCCGACATCGTACCCCACAAGTCTCTGATCAAAGATTCGTTTTATGTCAGAGCTCACCTAAGGGATCCTGCAATGTAGATAAACAAGTCACCACAAGAAAACCGTTTACCACTCACTGGCCTTCAATGTGCCTGAATAAAAGCATTGCTGACATGTGGGTAATGTAGACCGATATGATATCCTGTGTAGACCGATATGATAACATGTGGTTCGCGGGCCGCATGCGGCCCGCGGGGGCTGTTTTATGTGGCTCCCGGCACGACACAAAAACGCCATCCCTCCCTACCTTGTCAATTCTTATCTGAAGGCCGACGTTGCTGTTTTCACGTCAAATGGAATTTTCTCTTGCAACCTATGTTTGTAAATTGCAACCTTGTGACAACAGCGCAGAAAATGAACATAACTTTTATTCCACTTTTGTACTTTATTGCCAATTCGTTGAATTTTTTCTTCATGATTGCTCACTCGCCCCCCCCCACACCCCGCCTATTTTCCGTGCGGCCCCCACTATGTCGGCTTCATACAAACTTGGCTCTCGGCCTCAAAACGTTGCCGACCCCTGTGGTATCCTGTTCTTCCATAAGTAACCTTAGGTGACACAGCAGTGTAAAAACAACGCAAACTTAAGCTGGTTCATAGAAGGAGCCTGGCAACAATCCTTGATATTATGCTTCCCACTGTCACTGGTGGCAATAATCTCTATATTCTGCAGCTCAGTAACGAAGCTTGACAGCTCGTCCGTCTGTGTCATGAACAAGCCCGGGACTGACACCTGTCGCCGCAGTATGATAGCAAAACGTGGAATATTGACTGGGTGACTATGCTTGGGTGGGTACGCGGGAACACCTGCGTAAGCCTACTGAGAAGTTTCTGCAACGATACTTCGGGCCCTACACAATACTCCAACACTGTGGTGATCTATGAGCTTTAGCCAATGACATGATGCAATCACAGTAGCGCTCCACATGGCCCTAAATTCTCCATGTATTGCGACCTAAACCTTACAATGCGTGTTACTGGACTATGGGACAATAATAATGAGAACTAACAGACAATAATGCCAAGAACAGTATAGGGGATGTTATTAGTAGTAAATGTCATGTAAATCTGAAGAAAGAAAAGTGGACGAAACGATAACTTGCCGTGGGCAAAGACCGTACCTGCGACCTTCGAATAACGCGTCCGATGCTCTACCAACTGAGCTACCACGGCGGCCATGCCCCCATGCCCTTTATGGGGTATGTATGTGAATTTAAATGTGGGAGCGTCAGTCAGCGCCGTCAGTAGTCATGACGGCGAGTGTAGGAACACTCTTTTTCTGCAGAAAAGAGTGTTAGCTACGAAGAATCAACTCTCACGTCCTGTCGCGGACGCGCATTCTTGACAGGATCGGTTAATAAAGCAAGTTTACTCTGATCCAATACCCTATATTATCGAACGAGAGGAGGTCAGCGGTTGATCTTCACAAAAAAAAAACAAAAAAAGATAATTGCACACACGAAAAAAAGGGAAAGGAAACACTATGGAATAAATAAAAGGTAATGAACAGGCGTCCGCGAGACCTAAAATATAGTTGTCATTAACAAAGAAAAACCTCTAAAAGTCTAAATGGTCATACAAGTCCACGCGTTAACGTTGTCGGAAGAGTCCTCATGTGCAAAGAGAGGTACGGGTGACCACCGGGTCGTGCATATAAACAGTCTTGGTAAAAAATTAAGCACAATATACGGGACAACAAAAGGAGAGACACACAGGACGAAGCGCTACTAACAACTGTGAACATTTATTGAAAAACATCGCCGCAGCTAGACGATGTGCGCATGTGCAGAAGGCTTCCGATGACCAGCAACAAAAACAACACAAGCTAGCGGAAAGCTTCAGTCTCCAAACTGCACGATTGCAACAGGCAGGGGTACCCACATTCACTCCTTCTAGCGGTCGCAGAAACGCTTCTAAACCAGCTTCGCAAGGAGCATGCGGTAGATGTAGGCATTCCACCGAAGAGGGGGTGCGTACGAGGTGGTCCCATATGTGGACAAATTGTTACATAACTTGAAGAAGGTCACGGCTAGGCATGGGGTGGATCTTGTTTTCTCCGCACCATGCAAATTAGGAAATTTATGCAGACGAGTGACAAGCACCCGAACAAGTAAACGCTGCACTACAAAACACGAATTTCAGTTCGTCGAGTGCACACATTCGGTTGTGTACGAAATTCCATTAAGCTGCGGTCGTGTTTACTTGGGGCAGACCGGTCAGTGCCTTAATCAGCGGCTACGACAGCACTACTTATAGGTGTCTGAAGTCAGGAGATGGGTCGAACCTCGCTTTACACTAAAGTTTGCGGTTGTTTCCCACGGTTGAAGAATGCGGTAGTAGTAGGTCGCGGAGACACAAAACTGGAACGAGAAATCTTAGAAGCCGCTTTGATTGAAGATCGTGGACCCGACAAGTGCGTGAGTGTCGCTTCAGTAGCTCTATTAAATAAAGAAGTGTGTTTCATTAATGGCCACTTTTAAGCGCGTTTCCTTTCGCAATTTTTTTTAGTTATATCAGCATTTTACCTTGTAGTCTTTTTTATCTTGTTATATTTCCCGGTTTTAGGTATTCAACAGTGTATCTACGTGTCACTTCTCATTCGGTCATCCTGGTGAATTCTTTTTCCACGTGTTGGTGTTGTCACGGGGGTGTATCTCGCGCCTGGCTCTGTTGGTTGTTTTTGTTGCTGGTCATCGGAAGCCTTCTGCACATGCGCACATTGTCTAGCTGCGGCGATGTTTTTCAATAAATGTTCACAGTTGTTAGTAGCGCTTCGTCCTGTGTGTCTCTCCTTTTGTTGTCCCGTATATTGCGCTTAATTTTTTATCAAGTATGCATCACCAACTGGCCCAAACCTCTACTATTCTAAAATATAAACAGTCCAGCGAAGAAGACGCAGTGGTGGGAGTCTGCAAGCTCAGGCGCTTAGCCCGATGGCTTTGCTCTCGATCCCGTCGTCCGCCGAGCACCACAACCACGCCATCCCCAGGGCCACAGCAATAGCCACGGTGATGGAATGGTTGCCAGGCCCCCGTGAAGGCCTTCGACGCCTAGGTGGATGCCTTGGAAGCCCGGATATAAGCACCCGGTGAGCTCGCACCCCGCTGCCTAGGTACATTCTTCGAGCCGTCAGCACCACACTTCTTCATTTCGGCGCAGTGGCCCTTGGTCATGTCATTATTTTTCTCGATTTTTTTATGCTCCGATTAGAGCTGTGCGCCGCAACGCCGCGCCGCTGCCGCCGCCGCCGCCTCTTTCTGCACACGCCGATCGCGCCGCCGCCGAAGTTTCCAGAGTGACCACGCCGCCGCTGCCGCCGCGCAATAATTGCGGCGCACCGCCGGTAGTCTTTCGTTTTAACCCAAACGGTGAATCGGGGACTAAAATACATCACTTCACTGAGGAGAGAAAGGGAGAGAGATGAATGGGAAGGCCGGAAGGTTAACCAGAATATTAGCATCCGAAGTTTTTCTCGATATGTTGGTGTAATGGACTCTCCATTTCAGCCGCCGCTGATTGGAAGGAGCTCGGCAAGCAGCGCGCCCTCACTTTCCGATTCTTCTTCAACGTCATTATGACGTCACAACGCTTCCACAACGCTCGACTCAAATTAGAGGAACGGAATGCGCTTCAACCACAGAGGGAAAAGAAATAGGAGAGAGCGCGCCTAGCATCTATAGGTCAAGCTCCTCTGAAGCCATTAACACTTCGGGCTCGTGTCGCAATTCCCATTATGCTCTTGTTTGTTTTCCTGTTTCTTCGTGAGCTCATGTAAAAAAAATGCTCCCACCTCCCCGAAGGGAATCGTGAGGAAATGCGAATGCATTTCGCGCGCGCTTCACTCCATTTATATATGGTGGTTGTGGTTCGAAGAAGGAAAAGGCGCCTAATTTCTGCAGCCTGGTCGGGAGCACGGCGCACCACCTGTTTTTTTTATTTTATTTTTTTATCGCGGGAGCTCCGCTGAGCTCTCCCGCGATGCAGCACCCTCACGCACCTGAGTGCGCTCCTCCTCTCCACTCACTCTCCGCTACTCCGCGCGCACCACCTGCTGCGGTCGCTAGGGGCGGGGATAAGCGCTGCGCGCCCGCAGCTGTTGCTATGGGAGAGGGAGTGAGAGCGGAGAGATAACACCTGCC
>JALIZH010020120.1:0-53134 GCA_030522465.1 Rhipicephalus appendiculatus
ATGAGAACGGTTCTCAACGTTCGAGGCACCAACACGCAGTCAAAACCACACGCATAACTTGTAATGGCGTTGCTAATAATATACACGCCGTTTTAAAAATCATCCCAAAAGTACCCGACGTGCTTGCAATACTCACGCTGCATAGACGAGAGGCACTCGTCGGCTGCCACTTGTCACGCTTTATTATAATTGTCCATAAAAGTATTCTTTTAGGATCCCTTGAGAAAGAAAACATCTTCCATCCATTCCTAGAATGGTTCGTGCACTGTGGTACGCAACATCCAGTCATCTTGCGGGACTCGCGACGAATCAGACGGGCGACAAGGCGGCAGGCGCCGCGTGCACGCTTAAAGGAGCACTGACATCAAATTTCACAGTCGAGATGTGTCCTTCATTCGATTGCTCGGTATGCATAGGTCGTCTTGGCCAAATTTGAATGCCGTCCGTCGCGTGGAAGTTATTTTATTTCGAGGGCAAACCAGGAAAACAGCGTATGAACGCTCAACGGAAAACTGGATGCCCTGCGACATAGACACTAGTGCAACGTGTGAGGTGTGATAGAACACGTGATAGAATCACACTTATGACGTACGCTAGTGATACGCTAGTAACAATGACGTCGACGGTCTGAGTGTGTTTATTGTGGCGCCGACGCCCGGCGTGGTCTAAGTAGTGGCTCTTCTAGCTGTGTTGATCTGTGCGTGCGGTACATCGTGTCGCATCGACTGATTTGTCGTGCGCGAGTGCGATCATTCGGAGCGACACAGTACGTGCCAGGATGTCGGGGAGCCGCTGCGTAGTGCGAACCTGCCCGTCGAGGCGCGGAAAAAGCGGAAAGTGCGTGTCCTTTCATGCATTTCCGAGCCTCGAACCTCAACGCAGCCAGTGGGTGACTTCGTTCGGCGCGCCGTTGGACCGAGGGACTGGACGCCTGTGAACAGCAGCCGCATTTGCTCGCTTCACTTTGACGCGGGCTGCTACACGATGAATCCTGTGTTGGCGAAGCAGTTCGGTCTCTCGTTTGATACGAGGCCCAGTCTCCAGGCCGGGGCTATTCCCACCGTATACGTGTGCCCTACTGCAGCTGAAAGCAGTGATTCACTCGCCAAACGTCCGCGACATGAGGTGCGTAGTTGGTGTTCCTGTGCTCCGGCAGTACGGCCGAGGTTGATAAATACATTGCTTTTAACGCAGGATCGCGAGCCTGCCGCTCCTAGCAGACGAAATTAGGGTGGCTAGAAGGGGGAGGTGTGCTGAGCGCCGCGCGTTTCCCTTGCCAGAGAGGGTCGCTCTGCGCGCCGATGCCGCTAGGGGCGCTGCTGCAAGGGGCGCTGCATGGGACAGCCGCCGCCGTCGCAGATTGCCCGAAGAAGCCTAGCGCTCGACAGCGCGGCGTCGTCGTTTTTTTTCCCCCCAGCGTTTACGTGGTTTTTATTGTACGCGGATCATACATTTTTGAGCAGTGAGGACAATGCTCTATAAAACGACAAAGGAAATGGAAAAGTTTGAAAAGCTTGAATAACGAATCGAAGGTGTTCTATTCAATTCAGTATCCGAATCGTTATCACATATTCGGAATGCCGAGTATTTTTCGAGTAATTAGCACTGGCGGAAAAACCCCAAAGGAGCAACACATATTAGAACATAGAGGGAACATTTTTCTTGTTTTAATTGTTGAATTACGAAGATGCATATATGCAGGTGCTTCTATTTAAAACTTTAGTGTCATCCTCAATCTGCTATGCACGAAATTCATGATATTGATTCAGGAAACATATTGTTGATTTTTATTTTACTTTATTTATACAAACTGCAGGCCACATCAGGGCCCAAGCAGAAGTGGTGAGAAAAAAAAGAAAAAGAAACGATCATGTACGTGAGTGGCATTTAAGAACACATGGACATATAGAAAAATAAAATAAGATTAAGAAATACAACATTGTAAATCACAGAACGTTGCATTCCGAATACATAAGTTCGAAAAATAGAAAAAGTAAATCATACAATGTTGCATTCCCACCAGTTTACATACCAAAGTTGATGATTGCAATGATGCTAACAAATGAGTCTACTGAAGCAGAGGAAACAGCGCTCTGAGGTAGTTTATCCTACTAGTCGATGGCAGTTTTAAGCCTCAGTTTTATTTTAACAGTGGCGAGAAAGTACCTCCTTGAATTCTGAATTAACCGCTGTATTTTAGCGCACAGTTAAAAATTTTTCTCGTAGGTTGTCACTGCTTACACGGGCTTAATGCAGTTAACATAACAGTGGCATTTTTTCCCGGTTAAAGTTAATCGCAACGTTCCTTTGTTAATGTCTGCGACTATTTGTTCCAAATTAAATATTGCTGAAGCATAGAACTGTTTCGAAAATTGTTGCCTTACTATTCGAATAGTATTCAATTTGTATTCGATTCATTTATACTATTTCATTCGCATTCGATCCGGTTCTAAAATTGTATATTCGCACAACCCTATAGGTGCAGGACTTCGACAGTAAAAGCATCTTTGTTCCGAGCACCGGCATACAGAGAGCTGTTTGAGACGTGGGCTCGTGTAACACCGAGAGTTGATGCTGAATAAATGGTGCCCGCCTCGTCTATTACATCGCCGTCTATGTGGCAACAGAGCAGATTATTTGCATCGATTGGGAACTATGCAAAGCAGCTTGTCTCAACATCAAAGAAAATGGCACCCCAAATCTGCCGGCGGGGGGCAGTGGGACAATGGTGGTCTCCTGGGAAAATTTTCTTTGAAATGGGAGCGTTTGCAGGCAAATTGTATAAATCACCCCCCCCCCCTCCACTGCTACCTCCTGCATTTCCCTGGCCCTTGCGGGACAAAATTGCGTGACTGCGGCCCGCTGGCTAAAGTGAGTTTGAGACCCCTGATCTATATCATTCATTACCTTTGAGACGGGCTGTACCACTTAATTCAGTCGCTTGAGAACAAGATGACCATTTTTATAAACAGCTCGCCTCCGCGCAGTCTGTTGCATACATGTAGCAAAAGATTGGGCAAACGTCACAGGTCGGTTACAGTGAGCATGTCATTATGTTAACGCGATCCGTTACACGCTTTTATTGCTTAGCTCGCTTCATTTATAAACGAAGTCAACCAAAAGGAGCAACAAATGAAATCCAAGCGGGCTAAGCCCTGTGTTCTGTCGACTTTGCATTGCACAGATCAAAGAAACTTGCTTCGCGTACGAAGGCGTTTTCGTTTCGACTAATATATTTTTTTTCCTGCGGGAAAAACGTACACACGACGTTTTGACCAGCAGCCGGGGAATAACCATGGGTCCAAGAGAGCAGGCAAGTTTTTAACAATGTGAATAAGCATTGAATATCACTTCATTACATTCCAATGATGCATAACTGCAATTGGTATAATGGCACGACAGAAGGGAAAAAAAAGAAACGCGGCGCTTAAATTAAGTGGCATGCCCGACATGCGTCGAACGATATTACTAGCGCGCAGTGCTACTCGGTATGCAGCCTGCTGCATGATAATGCATGCGAACGCTATTTTTCAAAGCACGGGATGAATGCAACCCCTTATTGTTGCACTCGCTGAGAAAAAACGATTAACGTTGGAAAGTGTAGCACGCAAAATATACCGCGAGCCATGTTCGTCGGACGCAAGCAAGGCTGCGCTATACGTCGTCTGCTCAACGCCATGCGCCCCTGCGTACAGCGCCCCTTGCGGCATCGGTGCACATTGGGTACCGGTTTCCGCGGGCGCTTTTCACACCTCCCCCTTCTAGCCACCCTAACGAAATGTCAGCGATGTCAGCTGGACGTGACGTCACCTTTTTTTGTGGCAGCGGGATCAGCTGGGAAGCGGCCCCGACGTGGCCGCGAGGTAGCGCTACCAGCACTACAATTTGGCGGGTTTTCCTCCCGTTTTGAATCGCGTTCGATACCGGATATATTTATCAACATTACTGGGACTTATTCGTCCCTCCGCTGCATTTTGAGTCGAGAATCGTTACTTAGGGGTCGATAGCTACTCGCGGATGCAAAAAAATCCACATGCGTAAATTTGATGTCAGGGCTCCTTTAAAGGAGTCCTGACACAAAAATTTTCGCCCCGCGTTTTTTTGCTGCAATGTGTTGCTGGGGGCCGGTTAGTCATAACACGGCTCATCGTTTGCTGCAGCGCGCGACAGATAATTATTTACAAGCTCCTCATTACCGACACAGCCTCAGTTTTGGTTTGACAGAGCTCCAAAAACGACAAGCCGCCGGGTGCAACTATCGCCACCTAGCGAGTGAAACGCTCGGTCACGGAGCACACAGAACAGTGACGCACTTCCGCGCGGTCTGCATCGTCTGCTTGCATTCGCTTGTCACCCATGCTGCGTGATGTCGTCGCCGTTATCGTCCTCGCTGTCGTCGTCGGGCTCATCGTCGTCTGATGGCGACAATTTTCTTGCGACGGGGATGGAAGGAATTTACGACGGGGCGAATCACTTCAGGTTTGACCCGCTGGCGAGGAGTGCTTCGTCGGGAAGCGGCAACGATACCAGCGACGACGACCACGATGAACCTCGCGTCGGCAATGTACTATGGTAAGACCCGACACATTCGTGCACAAATGTTCTGCAGGGCAATTCATTTAGCCAAAGTACGTTCTCTTTTTCTACGTTCAATATTCGATTGAATCACTTGATAATATTGTGATGCCCTTCAAGTTGTTGGTGCCGAAGAAAGCTAGGTAACACCAGAGCACCAGACGTGAGCGATGCACAGGGTGGAGTCGGAAAACCCATGTACGCCAAGTCCGGCGCCTGTGTGGTAAAGCAATGCGCCTCGAAATGGAGCCCGCAAACGCGACTGTTCTGCACGGGGGACCAGTCCTGATACTCCTGACGTCCACAAGCGCACACGAACTCGATCCACTTCTGCCGCCGAGGTTCGTCGCGGGGAAACGTATGCAGCGATACGCCTGATCCCGACTTCGACGTGCAGAAGGAAACGGCGCAGAAGGATTTCGGCATTGTGGCCTGTCACTGCAGCCCAGGCAGCACAGGGAAATCAAGAAGTCCTTGGGAGCAGGAAACGGGAAAGCTGTACTGTCGCCAAACACAAAACATTCAACGCGTGCGCCGCGGCAGCGCCTCCTTTTGGCCGCGGCCACACACTCGCGAGCAGCCGCCGAGCAGTCACCAACAGGGCAGTGGCGAGCGCGCCAAAACAGAAATGGCGGCTAGACGTCATCATAACCTGTTGTACCGGGAAGTAGGGGGGTCACCGCGTGTCACCTCCGAGGGTGTCAATGCCGCCAGGTGCGGCCTAGAATGCTGGATCGCGCACGCGAACTTCAAAATTCATATAAAATACCTTCCAAGCTTTATTCGCTGTCGATGTTTTGCAGATGGTACACGCATGTACACGGGAATCGACCCAGCAAGCTATCTCGGCCGCGAAATTTTGTGTCAGTACCCCTTTAAAAAGAGCGCGACGTGGGGTAAAACATGGCGGACGCGCGAGGCGAGGCGGCGTCGACCCTTTCAAAGGATGGCCACACTCTAAGCGGGGGGCGCGCGCATCGAGGCACTCTAGGCGCAGCTAGAGTTACTGTATATGCTACCTTTAGGTAGCAGAGTTGCGCCAAGGTACGCCATGTTGGGCTCCGTCGCTATGCGGGAAAGCCACGCTCCGTAAAGAGGAGGCGCGCTCGCGGCACGTTGCGAGTATGTTTTTTTTTTTTTTTGCTTTCTTCCCATTTTTTTGTAATGTTAGTAAAACTAGATTGCTCGGCTCATATTTACGAGCTGCGATTTTACGCTGATGCTCCTAGTATGTAATTATTGCGCCAAATAGTGCGTGTGACAAACATAAACACAGGCGCTATAACTCGAACAATTTTGTCCGTCGCGGTGAAGGTGCTCGACTGCTGACCCGAAGGTCGCGTGTTCAATTCCGGCCGCGGCGGTCGCATTTAGATGAAGGCGGAATGGTAGAGGTCCCTGTACTGTGCGATATCAGTGCACGTACAAACAACACCAGAGGGTCGATATTTCAGGAGCTCTCCACTACGGCGTCCCTATAATCATATTTATTAGGGACACCGTAGTGGAGCGCTTGCGCGTAAACATATCATCGGTTTGGGACGTTAAACCCCAGATATTATTATCTTAAACAATTTTCGATCTTCGCGCTTCCATTTACGATCGAGCCAGAATATCATGGTGTCGCTCAGTCGTGTTTGGCTTCCTTGCGCTAACTGTGGAAGGGGCAAATTGTAGTCGAGAATGTTTGACCCAATCGGGCTCGACAGTGATAAACATGCGTACTTGGCGTACATGTATATACGATCACGGCTCGAAAACCTGAAAGATGTGAATGCGCGATTCAAGTGCGCCGTCGCGTCCAACATTGCACGTGCTTAAAGATATGAAACTCGAGTTCAGTTGAGGTAACTAAACCGAGCAGTTTCGCGCACACTTAAATTCTTTTCTTTTTTTTGTGTGTGTGTTCGATTCTTTCTATTTTTTGTAATGTTAATAATACTAGATTGCTCGGCTCATGTTTTCGATCCGCAATATTACGCTGATGCTAGTGCACTAGCTGCACCGCTTTCTTTATTCGAATGATTCTAGGAAAGCTTCCTGGTCGCATTTCACGCGTGATGGACCAATATACATGTGTTATATGTGTCACGCATCCGACACAACGCGCTGATTAAGGTTACATGTATTTCGCACTTATTTTAGCTGTAGCGTCATTATGCGTACATTAAATTGTTCATCTTTTGCAGAACCATATTTTGTTTCTTGCTAATAGAAGGCACTACAAGCTTTACTTCTATGGCAACACCTGCTGAAAAGGATGCGATTACCGAGTGATTGCACCGCAACAAAGTGCACCTGGTGCTCTAGAATTATTACACAATATCCATAGCCACGGCCGCTGGATCAAAGCGCCGTGCCATAGCATGTACCCCAGAAAACTGCAGTCGGGTTTTATCGCACTTATCATAGAGTCAGAGGCGTGTAGAACATTTCGCTCGTTGCACCGTCTTACCCTTTTCACTGGGGCTATGACAGTTCGGCGCGCAACATCCCGTCATATAGTGAAACAGCTGCCGGTGTGTGGTATCACAAGGGTGCGATTGAAGGGCGTGTTAAAGCGCACCACGTGATCGAAATTATCCGGAGCCCTCCACTACGGCGTCTCTTTGAGCCGCTCTGAGACGTTAAAACCCAAAACCAGGCATTGGTTCTACACTTCACCAAATAATGCACCTGAGATTACACGTATCTCGACAACCAGCATCGCAGAAGCAGCAGCAAGAATAATAACAGAGCATATGTTATTACGCTTGGACGGCCGGAACCTGCAGAGTGTCTGCAAAGGGTTGGCTTCTCCGCAGCGCGGAGGAGCCACCTCTGACCACGTGATGGCGCTCGGCGAATAGTGGCGCTAGAGTTCCTGTATATGCTCCCTACGGGAGCAGAGTTGCGCATAGGTCCGCCATCTTGCCTGGCTAGCAACCATAGCTATGTGGCGAAGCCGCACTTTGTTTTTGCAGGCGACTTGCTTAAGCCTGCCGCCGATCGACGAAGCGTGTCGGCGATCGCCAGTCGACATGCCTGGCGTGCCAACGACCGGCGATGAAAGAAGAAACACCTGCTCTCAGGACAGTGCCACGAGAGTACAAAAGCGTTTTTTAGTCTATCCGATAACGCAAAGGCGTAGCATAGTCGCGTAGTGCCAAATAACATGCGCCGCCGCCGCCGCCAAGTCAAGTGGCGCCAGCTATGGAGGATAAAAAACAATTGACGAACACGCAATACATGTCCTTCGAGATTTCGGGAGCGTCCATATCTCCACTCGCTACGCCTACAGCATCGATTATTTCAGTATATTTTTCGAAAACGGTGCTGAATCGACGTAAATACTTTGCTGTCGAAGCTTAAGGACATGAATCTAAAGCAAATAAAAGCACCGGTTCGTAGCTAACGAGCTACAGAGTCCAAGACGGTGACTTGATAGATTCTAGGTGGACGGCAACTGCTTTCGGCGGCGCGGCCATGTTTTCCGGGCGCGGCCTGTGCATGAGCTTCTCCGCAGTGCATGGTTGCTAGCGGCGTTTGGAAAACAGATGCGCAACTCTGCTACCTAAAGGTAGCATATACAGGAACTCTAAGTGGCGCCGGAATTCCTGGAGGCGAAGCGAGCGGCACCCGGAAAACAGTGGCGCAACTCTGCTACCTAAAGGTAGCATATACAGTAACTCTAGGCGCAGCAGCGCCGCGAGAAACCCTAGCGGCGGTCCGTGGTGTTTCCGACCGCCAGGAGAGGCGGCGCGGCGTGGCGGTCGTGCCACTAGAATACCGCTCCAGCCGCAAGGTCCCTCAATTTTTCAAAGGTAGCGCAAACTCCTCCTCTCAGCGCCGTTTCCTCCTCGCCCGTCACTCCCGGCCGCCATTATTGGGCGAGACTCGCAAGACGCGCCCGGCCCGCATGCGGTGCGTCGAAGCGATTGCTTGTACTTGCTTGGAAATGCGACAATTCTGGGCGCAGATTCACACAGCTGTTCGTACGTAAGATGTGTAGTAAAAATAGTTTGTGGTTAGTCGGTACATTAGCTATCATTTCGCGTTCTGTAAGCAACAAATCGCACACTGGTGCCGGCGTATATTAGAAATCCCATTGCGGCACCTTACGCGCGAACAGCTTTCTGGACTTGGGACCTGTTTTGACAACGTGAAAACCTAGCATTTGTGCATTGTATTTGACTTCATACATGTAGGATGCCTCGCTCGCACCAGGTGAACAAGAGGCAGAACAAGTTAAACGCAGTCTTTACAGCTGCCGTTTTTCTTTTCGCATACCGTGGTGTTTGCTCACAAGACGCATTTTGGAAAATCAGACGCTACATCAAATTATGAACACACAACGCGGCGGAGGCACTTATTTTCTAAATATCCCCAGCGTACATTCTTTTAAATTTCGAACTGCGTTCACGCGATTCTGTTGCCCCCCTCGGGTAAATATCTTTTTTGGTTCCATCGCGTGCTGCTCGCGCTCATTAATTGGACCTAGCTCTTTAATTGGAGACTCTTCCACTGTGCTCAGTTTGTGAGATGTCATGCTGGTATTCCTATTGCTAAAATACGTTCCTTTGTTCACAGGAGAGCATGGACATTTTTCTTCGTTAATTGGCTAACGGTAACCTCGTGAGCGCACCCTCCCGCGTTCGTCACTAATTGGGCGAGAACAGCGAGCAGGTACCTCCCTCAGTAATGAAGCCTCCAAATGCAAATAACTGTTTTTAATTTCCATTGATCACAGATTTATAATTAGTTGAAACAAAGAAAACACAATTATTGTAGCGAATCAAAGACGCTCTTTCTCGTTGACAGAACAAACATGCGTTTAAAATTATAGTTTGCGTACGGGCAGTTTTGCAGCATATTGCTAAGTAAATTACGCTCATCAATCGATGCTACTTACTTGCCATGTCTCTTTCTTTATCGTACACATCTCATCACCACCCTCTATTCATGAGCGCTAAAAAAACAGCTCCGACTTTCTCAGAGTAAGTTTTTAACGACTTTTGGCAAATAACTTTTGTAAAATCTACGGGCTGAGCGAGAAAACAGAGATCTTGCAAAAATATTTTTCTCAAACGTTGCAGTAAAATTTTCGCAAAACAATTAGTAAATTGCGAACACTAAGGATTTCGCTGTAAATATTGTGTGCGAGAAAGCGTGGCCGATAATGTCACGCCGCTTTTTTTTTCTTTTTTTTTTTTTTGTCTACCTTGGGCCGCAGTATCGAGCCTTAGCTTCATCTAAAAGAGTTCGAATGGCAAATATACGCGAAAGGGTTTAGTAGTGATCGAGGAACAGCAAAAAGCTTGTCACCCTTGGCAATGCTGTTCGAGCATCCAACAGCGCAACAAGTTGGCATCTGGCTGCAGCCGATGGCGTCTTTCAAACTGCAAAAAGCTATAAGAAGCCTGCGCTCACCTACAGCGCGCACGTGCGGCGGTGTTTCTACGCCCAATAATGGCGTCGTTTTCAGGCGCCAGAGCAAGAAGCAGAGGGGTCATCGGGGAAAACTGGTCACGTGTCGGGCCTGGTCCAATAGGGGAGCACAAAAGGGCGAAGAAGAGAGGAGAGACGCAGAGGGCGAGGAGGACATCCTTTCTTTCCTTTTTGGACAATGGTTTGCGCTACCTTTGAAAAATAGAGGGACCTTATCCAGCCGGTGACTGCAGCGCCGCGGCGAGTCACGGCGCGAACTAATACGAGCGCCCGCGCGCTAGGTGCTTTTCTGACAACCACGCGCGGCCTAGGCACTAAAATGCGCGAACGTCCCTAGCCGCTTTAGTCCCTAGAGGTGCGCTCGCCTGAGCAGCGCGAAGTTGCACGTTGTGTGTGCAGTGTGCGGGGCTTTGTATGATTGCGATATTATTCCCTGCGGTTGTGATGATACCAATGATACGCGAGTGTTGGCTGCTTTGTGCAAGCGGTGAATGACCAGCATCCCACGTCGATGTGATCATGCACGAGTGCTGGCTCTTTTGTGTGTGTTGTGCGGCAGCTTGTATGATTGTAATATGAGATGATACGTGAGTGTTGGCTGTTTCATGCAAGCGGTAGTGTTGAATGGATTGACCAATATCCCGCGTCGATGTGATCATGCGCGTGCTGGCTGTTTCGTGCAGGCGTATAGTTCTGAATGAGATGGTGGTCACTGACGCGCTCTACTGACGATTTGGAAAGCTAACATCGGCGCCACTCGGGTACTTGCTGCATGTGGTCATATTTAAGTGCGATCAGGACCGATTGCGGTCTGATTGCAATTGGACTGACGGCTGCACAGTATTTGATCCGGATTAGTTTGGACCGTGTTGCAGCGACTAATACCGGTGACACTCGAGCACTTTTGATCGCCATCAACAAGTTTGTCGCTGCTGCGCGGTACAGCCTAATCCGGATCGAGTTTGGCGTAGACGCCCAGATCGCGATCAAAAGTGCCCGTGTGACACCGGCATGAATATCGCGTTGTGTCCACTACTCGCACAATTAGTCCAAGTAACACAGAGAAAAAAAAGCAACTGTGGCTGCGATAACCCCTGTCGGTTGCTGGTTGCGTCAGTACATGACAATTCAAGAAAAGCAGTCTACTACATATACAAAGTTATTGTATCAAGATTATGCAGAAAAGGTGCATCAAACTAGGCAAGTCTCCAGAATAATGGGACGTCTGCAAAGAAGCGCATGCACATGTTCGGTCTTGCAGAATCAAGTATCACAAGGGAAATTCGAGGACTTTTCGTTCTTGAAGAAGTACAATGTCATTTTGAGTCTGTTTTAGCGAAAGGACGTCACATTTACTCGACTATCAGATGGGCACGTTCGTCCGCATTTGGCAGCCAGTGAATGTTCCAAGCTTTTTGTGTATGTTGGTGTGCACGCGCAATACTAAATAGCGTCAAACTACATTTGTCGGCTCCTCCATATTATAAACAACTTCATTTCTCGGCATAGTCACTATGATGCAGCAATAGTTCTCGTAACATTGAACGAAATTCCTTGAAACATTTCGTGCTAAGCAGCTGGCTCCCCACAATGTAACTTTTACCAATAATTACCATTAAAACTCGATCTGGCGAAACCCGATTTTACCAAGTTCCTATTGTTACTTTTACAAGGCTGCATGCCGCACCCATGCACAGAAGAACAGAGGCTGCAGCAGTCAGCAGTGCTGTTACGTTCTGGCTGGTGCCAGAGGCGACAGTGGTTGCTTTCATTATTTTATAGTTTATTCGACGGACTGCACTAATCATCTCCTGTCCTCTTTCTATCTCGGCCTGCTCGCACAATCACTGCATTCATTCTCTGTGTCATCGCATATCGGTAGCTTGTCATAGCGTCACATGACCTTGCCTGCACCACCCAGACACTGCGTCCCCTGTGTCAGGGCTGCCCTCATAGATTTTTCAGACATGCAGGTCAGGGTGGCCGCCAAAAAGAAAGAAACTACTTTATTTCTTCAGTAGCACTGCAGAAACAGTGGCAAGAGCACAAGGCACCAAGGCCTGACAGAGGCTCCTGCTCTGCTCATAGATTAGGCAGCAGTGAATTAATTACATGCAGGATAAAAGGATATGAAACTTTTTTTACAACTTCATAAAAAAATAGAGTGTTAACTGACACGAAGCAATAATGCATAAATGCAATAGTGCACGCGAGATTCAGGTTACTATATTACATACGCTGAATACAATCACATTGATCCATATTACATAAATAATATTGGCATATTAACGAGGAATAAGTGAAAATTAAAAACATGACCAGATTTCAGTTCTTTAACCTCGGTGAAAAGGTTATGCAACAGGGTTTTGATAAATGCAACAAATATCAGTAACACTTGAGTAACTTGACCTTTTGAGTACATTACCATAAAATCCCGAGCAAGCACCCCCTGCTTTTTTGGGGAGATATTTGAAGTATGTGCCATTGACCAAGCAAGGGCCCTCCTTCCCCTCACGATTTTCACCGTTTCAATAACTCTTTATTGTAAGAGAGCAAATAAAAACAGTGAATACATGTGTATGCAATAGAGCATTTCATTAGAAGCATGGGTGTGTATTCTTTATTCTGAGTGGATCTTCCGCCACCATCTTGAATTTTGATTCATGACGGAGCAAGTACCTTGTTTTTCACCATTGGGAGGGTTGCTCGGGATTTTATGGTAGTGGAAGTGAAAGACTGAGCGTCCATATTTTCTGTAGGTTCCAATCCTGCGCAAGTTGGTTCCATTTTATGCGTGCAAATTTCTTAATTTCATCATCCCATCTTGCCCTCTGCCATGCTTCCCATCTTTTGGTGTACATCCAATCTCTCTGACTGGCCATTGGTATCTCTCCCTCGCATTACCTGACCTGCCCAGGCCCAGCTTTTTTTCTTAATGTCAGCTAGAATGTCATCTACCCCTGTCTGTTTTCTTATCAACTCTGCTCTTTTAATACAGTAATCCCTTGTTAACTCGAAGTCGTAAAATCCGGCAAAATTTTCGAGATAAGCGGTACTTCGAGTTAAACAAAAAGGCCGAAAATGTGTGGCCAGGTCACTATAAAAGAAAAGCCAGTGCTGCTAGCAAAAGTTTCACTGCACAGGAGAGCTACCGTAATAAAGGCAAAACAATTCACAGGAAATTTTATTACCGCGGGATGCTCGCCTGCTTGGCATTCGCATTTGGTACGAGAAAGGCGTTCTCAAGTTGTTCCACACATCGCATGAACCGTTGGTCGCCACCGCTGCATTTTTTTTCTCCGACAGGAGAGATTTGCACTACTTTGGGCAGGACATCTTGGTCTATGTTTGGAAGTGTCCGTTGCGCAGACCACTCACTACTCAGCAGTTGCATGACAAGGCGGATAAGAAATCGCAGCGACCGCGAGAATTTCAAATTCGCCCTTCACCACCGCGTTTGGCACGTATAGTAAGAGATAAGCGTTCGCGTGGAGCTGTCATTGCCTGTTGAAAGTGGACTTTGCTTTCCGCCCTCCCGGTCAAGCTTTCGAGATATCCGCGGTCCCCTACGAAAAACGTTTCGAGATAAAAGGGGGGCAAATACATAGCACCTATGGGAGGTTAATGCACGGCGAGAAAAAGTTTCGACTTATTCGAGATCACGAGATATGCGAGTTCGAGTTAACGAGGGTTTACTGTATCTCTTTATGTTATGCCAATTATTTTCTGTTTCATCGTATGTTGCATGGTTCTTATCTTGTTCTGGAGTTTTTTTTTTATTGTAGTCCAAGTTTCCACTCCATATGTTAGTACCAGCAGCATACAATAGTTATACACTTTCCGCTTCAGCGACAGTTGTGAATTGCCTATCATTATTTGGGAATGTCTGCCATACGTGCTCCAGCCCATCTGTATTCTTTGATAAACTTCCTTTTCATGAGTAGAGTTTCCTGTGAATATCTGATTTAAATACATATACTGTAAGAATTCTAGTGTCCCGTTGCCACTTGCAAACTCTCGGTGTCTCGTTGGGTCTCCTAACATTTTATCTTTGTCTTTCACTTATTTATCTTTAACCCTACGTTAACACTTTCTCGGTTTAGACCCTCAATTGTTTTTTGTAGTTCGTCGGCATCACTGCTGAAAAGCACGATGTCATCTGCAAACCGTAAGTACCGAGTTATTCTCTGTCAGGCTTTATTCCTGTTTCTTCCCAACATGGTGGATCAAATACTTCTGCTAAGCATGCCGTAAACATTACTGAGATTGCATCTCCTTGCCAGACCGATTTCACGATTGAAATTTTTCTGCTCTGCTGTAGACTTTCTGTAGATGTTGACTAGGGTATTCATGTATGCATTATATACTGCTTGACAACTCACGCAATGTCTTTAAGACTGCTGGTATTTCCACTGAGCCAAATGCCTTTTCGTAGTCTGTGCAAGCCAAGTAAATGGGTGGGTTCTGTTTCGCAGATTTTTCAGTTTGATTGCGCACATGTCTATGATCCACAGTGGTACATCCTTTCTTGAAGCTAGCTTGCTCTTTAGGTTGATTTAAGTCAAGTATCTCTTATTGTATTTGAAATTATTTTTGTGAATATTTTGTGTAACAGTGGGAGTAAGCTGATCTGTGTATAGTTCTTTAAATCTTTCATGTCTCCTTTTTAGTGTAGTTGTATGGTACTCGTGTTTTTCCAGTTTGCTGGTACATTTTATTCGCCAGTAAATGAGACATTGTGCGTAAAGTGTTGCAAGCTTATCAATACGAGATCTCCATCTTTGATCAAATCAACAGCTTCACCGGACACTTTTCCATGGGTCGTGTTTTGTAGGGCTCTTTTCTGTTCACCTTTTTCATTCCTTCAGGGCAGTGGCGTAAATCCAGAAAAATCACAAGAGGGGACATGCATCCTCTCATGGCGGCCATTTTGTTTTTATAATTATAGGCTTTATGTTTAATTACGCAAAAATTAAAGTCATGTCTTGAAATAAAATAAATAAAGTGAGCATGGGCCTTGGCGCTGGGCCAGGGAGCTTATAAACTAACAGCAATGAGCAGCCAATAGTAAAAACGTAGGTTGACGAAGTAAAGTTTCGAAGTTTAATTATGGGCTCGGGCATATTTCTAGTGAGTATGTCATTTGGGTTAAACAATCAAGCGCAAATGCTAGAACATTAGGGTACACTTTTAGGAATAGCCTAGTGCTATATTGAATTCTGCTGTATAGCATAGTGTGCTGTTTTAAACTAACTGTCAAGAAATTGAAAGGTGATGTTCGAAAGCTAAATCTCAAGGGGCATACTTGCAAGGGGTGTCCCCCCCCCCCCCCCAGCCCGGCCACTAGGGGGGTCGACCACCTTGCCCCCCCCCCCCCCCTCATGATTTATGCCACTGCTGCAGGGTAGCGTATCCAACCAGATTCATTCCTGGCTAGCCTTCCTATTTTCTGTTTCCTTCTTTCTAACTTTGTTTATATTTACTCATAGAACTTAATTGTTTTGTTGAAATTTGGCTTCTTTCTGTGTTAGATGGCTTGTTTGTGAGCTGTACTGCTCAGAGTAGAAGTCTTGTGCGACCCTCACTATGTTGCTGAAACTGATGATAACATTGCCCTACTTATCTTTTAGAGTGTGCATTCGTAAACAGAGCTGGCTGTTGTGACGCTCCATCCTTTTTTTTTTTCACTGCTTCGTCTATTTCTTTGACACTATAATTCCTTATGTCACAGATCTTGTTTCGTTGATCAGTTTTGTTAGCTTCGCTAATTCAGTTTTAGATCTTGAGTTGGTAGCTCCTGTGTGTTGTTTTTTTTTAGGTCTTTTGTGATTTGGGAGAGTTTGCTTGCTTCCTGCCTTAGTACTTTCACACAACTGCAGTCGTGCTTCAGGAATCAGTGTAGTTATGGTTTTGTTCATTTCCTCTATGTGATAATCTTTCCCTTGTTTGTTCTAAGACAACGTATTTGCCCGTAAGGCCTATTTTAATTTGCTTGGTTTTTATTGCGACTGCGTCTGTGTTGGCCTGCTTTTCGGTGGTTAACTTTTTTTTCTTGTTCTCTTCAGGCTGAGTGTGATCTTCTCCTTCACTAACCTGTGATCAGACTTGTACACGTTACAGAATATAAGTAACTGATTACAATAACAATTACTTCTTTTGAAATGTAATTGATTACAGTGGTCAATTACCCCAGAAAGGTAACTGAGAAATTGCAGAAATGTAACTGGTTACTTTTGCATTACTTTCCTTCGAAATTTTCTTGCCATAATAACACGTTTACAGAAACTACAATGGACTACTGTGACTTGCACAGTAGAGAGAATGCTGGAGGCTTGCATAAAGGCTGCAAGGCTTACAGCGGCTTCTGTGATGTAGTCTTACACATTGTTAACAGTCATCCTTGACTCTTCCACATTTCCTCGTTAAGAGGTCGGCTGCTTCTCTGATCACTCTCTCAGTGCATGCGCTGGAGGGAAGGGTGGCGTTATAATGTGGAAACACCTTGTGCACCAGCTCATAGTTGCGCAATGCTTCAGTGCTAGTGTCCGTGTCCTCTACAAAGTGTTGCGCTTTGCTGTTGCTGGCGCTTGGGTAAGGCGTTGAAGGTAACGCCTAAGAAAAGGTGAAGAAAAGGCTCTGTAGGGACCCCCCGTCTGACGGGAGGGGGTTCTCTACAGAGTGGTCGCATATTATTTGGGACGAGCATTGCTGCAGAAGACAGATTACAACTTGGTTTTGGGGGGAAAAAAAAGGTAATTGATTACTGGTAATCAATTACAAGAAAATGTAATTGAACTACCCACAATGTTGCATTTTCGAAAAGTAATCGATTATATTACAAAGTTGCAAGAAAATGTAATTGATTACAAGTTGTAACGCAATACGTACAGCCGCTCCCACAAGTTTACGGAACGCAGGCTCCACTGAAAATGCGAATTTCTGCTCTTTTAGTGCACGGCGCATCTAACCTAGCAGGTAGCTGCATAGGTCGCAAGGGCTACTACAAGCTGGAACATCTGTTTGGAGGCTATGTTCAAAGACAAAGCGGGAATATATCAATTTCGGAAATTTTGTGCACCGAAAACTTTTTAGGGCGGGGGTACAACTCTGCCTGGGATCGCTACATTTTACCTTGCGCATTGCGCAGCTCTTTTTAAAAAGGAAAATGCAGAACTGTCCTCCGCATGTACACACTAGTGCAGTGGCTGGCAAGCAACGCTGAGCGTACGCGTGACTGTGGCTCCGCTCTATTTTGAGGGGACCCTAGCAAGTTCTCTGAAAATTAAACGAAAAAAGGCATTGTTTGGGTGCCTTGCGGTTCCTCATTCAATTTTGGCGGGTTAAGCTGATGATGATGACAATGGAATTCAAACGCGTGAAGAGATTGTACTTCGTAGTAGGCTTGCCCTTCGTAGTAATCTGTTCTAATTTTATGCTGAGTCATGCCAAAGTAACGAACATATAAAATAAAGTGAGAAGTTAAAGACGAATAACGTTGGCTCAGCTAGAGTGACCTAGAATAGGGGGAGTGTCCAAAGCGGCGCGCGAATACATGGGAGGAGTGAGGGCCTTTCGCGGTGAACTCCCGCGCCGCGGCGCTGCCGTGCCGGACCCGTGGGCTTTCTCCGCGGTGGAAGCCGCGTCAAAGTGGCGAGCGTCTGCTACGCGCCCGATATTTTGTCCGCTAATAGCCAACGTTGCGGTAATATGGAGAAGATTTAATACTGCGTCACTGAAACATAACACTGCAGTGACTCACCACACAGAGAACACGTTTGTGGGTTGTGAAACGGGGATTTTCCATATTTGTTTCAGCCGCTTTGTCACCGCAATCATCCGCACTTACGCGCCCGTTTGAGGAACGCATTCTGAGCGCACCCATCGTGAGCGAAGGTGCTTAATTTAGTTTCGTGGGGAATGACGAACGTTAACGCGCTGCAGAAAAGAATAAGCTGGAGATCACAAAGCTAACACGGAGAACGTAGCAGATATATATACATAGTAAATGGCTATCTCATGCTTACGAGTTTGCACACTTCATGTACTTTCTTTTATTTCGCGCGTTCGATTTGTTTTACATAGCTGCCTCCCGCGCTTTGCTATTTCAAGCATTTTCATGCGAAGCGGAATGTGTCCGTCAGCGTGGCCGCGCTACCAAAAGTAAAAAATGACTCGCGTAATTAACTCTCGCGTATCGTTCACCTGGTAAGGTAATATGGCATCACTAACTTGACATGCTCGTGATTTGCGTAACGACTAACGGTAATAATATGGCGTGTGGCGCGCAAAGTCACTTTATTCGGCCATAAATAATTCTGACGATGCGTGGTCTGATGATATGTCTCCGTCAGGAAATGAAAACATTGTTATCAGCAATATCGATCTCAAGATGTGGGACTTGCCTATACATTTTGAAGCATTGACCGCATGGGTAAAATACACGAAAAAAAAATCAAGCTCATAAGGTCCCTACGCATTCGCCTAAGACGACTCGGCGGCGAAAGCCATGTTCTTTTTCTCCATTCAATGCCTTAATGCTCCCCCCGACCCCCCTCCGAAAGCTTTCTGCGCCTAATATGGTTTCGCACTGCCGCCAGGATCGAAGGTATTGCGAGGTTTCTGCACGTCACCTGGTTTTACATGGCCTCCGTGATCGGCCCACGGATCACGGAGGCAATGCAAAGTGACCATATGGGTGATGAAATCTTCACATGACATCACGCTGAATGACGTCACGATGCAGTCACAAATTTTATCGATCTGAGACGTCCATGTGACGTTATCACGTGATAAAATATAGGATGGTGGCGCAAAAATGGGACAAGGACGAAATGGAAGAAGAGACGTATACAAGCGCACACTACCAACTGATTTATTCTCGAAAAAGACACTCAATATATATGGCATTACGCACATGCGCATCCGGCCGAAATCAAAAGCGATCTTGCAAAAAGACAAACTCACTGCTGTGCAGGGTGATAGAAGGAACGCTGACACACCCACTCCCATACACTTTAATGAAATAGGCCTCAGCCGGTTCTCTTGCGACTGCGTCACAACTTCGCTTTAAGATTTTCCTGGATGAAAACAAGGGCACACATGCACAAGATTTACAATGATGTGGCAGATGCGAGCCCGTACCATTCTTAATGGACATCGCATGCTCCTGTAACCGAACATTAATGCATCGGCCTGTTTGGCCGATGTATACATTGCCACAGCTCAAAGGAATCAAATACACCGCACCGACACAACACTCCCCAAAAGGACGCTCATGCTTTATATCGCAACAACGTCTCGAATCACCAGGTTTCATTACACGCCTACAAACGCTGGACAATTTGCATGGCGCCGAGAAGACCACAGGAACATTGAACCTTGTAGCAACCTTCTTAAGATTATGGGCGACTTTATGAGTGTACGGGATGACTACAGGTCTCGTTTTTTTGTCTTGGCGTTCTAAGGCAGGACTCTGAGTCTTGCCTTTCATCTTCTTTAACATTGCTTCTACTACAGAAGCAACCACAGTCCGGGGAAACCCGGCAGATGAGAAGTCGCGAAATTTGTAGGTCGAAGCTCTCCTTCATGGTGTGCATACACGACTTCTTAAGCGCTGAATCTAAACATGCAGAAGCAATAGCTCTTTTCACTGTTTTTGAATGGGATTTTTTGATTATCTTGGGTAAAGAGCAGGGGGTATCGTTGCAACAGCGTGTGTCTGTGGTTTTAGATGCGTTTATCAACGGTGGGAATGGGCTTACTTTTACTTTTGAGACGCCGGTTGATAACGGGCTTCAATTTTCAGACATCTTTTTAAATGTTTGTGACAAACACGTCTGTTGGATGTACAGACCACGTGTGCGAAAAGAATTTTTACCTTTTGATTCTGCCCATTCAAAAACAGTGAAAAGAGCTTTTGCTTCTGCATGTTTAGATTCAGCGCTTAAGAAGTCGTGTATGCACACCATGAAGGAGAGCTTCGACCTACAAATTTCGCGACTCTCATCTGCCGGGTTTCCCCGGACTGTGGTTGCTTCTGTAGTAGAAGCAATGTTAAAGAAGATGAAAGGCAAGACTCAGAGTCCTGCCTTAGAACGCCAAGACAAAAAAACGAGACCTGTAGTCATCCCGTACACTCATAAAGTCGCCCATAATCTTAAGAAGGTTGCTACAAGGTTCAATGTTCCTGTGGTCTTCTCGGCGCCATGCAAATTGTCCAGCGTTTGTAGGCGTGTAATGAAACCTGGTGATTCGAGACGTTGTTGCGATATAAAGCATGAGCGTCCTTTTGGGGAGTGTTGTGTCGGTGCGGTGTATTTGATTCCTTTGAGCTGTGGCAATGTATACATCGGCCAAACAGGCCGATGCATTAATGTTCGGTTACAGGAGCATGCGATGTCCATTAAGAATGGTACGGGCTCGCATCTGCCACATCATTGTAAATCTTGTGCATGTGTGCCCTTGTTTTCATCCAGGAAAATCTTAAAGCGAAGTTGTGACGCAGTCGCAAGAGAACTGGCTGAGGCCTATTTCATTAAAGTGTATGGGAGTGGGTGTGTCAGCGTTCCTTCTATCACCCTGCACAGCAGTGAGTTTGTCTTTTTGCAAGATCGCTTTTGATTTCGGCCGGATGCGCATGTGCGTAATGCCATATATATTGAGTGTCTTTTTCGAGAATAAATCAGTTGGTAGTGTGCGCTTGTATACGTCTCTTCTTCCATTTCGTCCTTGTCCCATTTTTGCGCCACCATCCTATATTTTAACTATGCACCAACTAGCCCAGCAGCAAATTTTATTGGATTATCACGTGATATTTTTTTGCATCACTCGTGTTGACAACGCGGGAGGCCGGTGGTTAATTTCCGTTTTGATGAGGCATCTAAAGCTTTCGCCTTTAAAAAGACCAGATAAACCAAAGTAAATGAATCAATTACAGTGCACCATCGTGTACGCCTCACATCATTTTACTAGTGATCGCCAGAAAACAAAGGTGATTCTCAGCTCACAGCAGCTGATTACGCACGCCCGTGGTACGTACACAAGAGGCTTGCTTTACCTATCAGGCCATGTCTTTATATTTATTAAAGAGATGACAGACATGCTGTGTAAGTTAATGGGAAAGTTTAGAGCTGTGGCAGTACTAGGGAGCTTGAGCACGAAAGCGTGGTGTACGCTATATTGAGCTCATCAGCAAAAAAAAAAAAAAAAAACAAGAAAAAAAACCGGGAAATTGCAGCCAGGTGCCCGGTTCCCTCACACTGAATTACCGCGGGAACAATTGCATTTCATGTAACTACTCGTCTACATTTTTTTTTGTAAAAATCTCTGAACCGTGCGATCGCTAACCACTGAGAACCTTGAAAATATCTGAAGAATGAGCTGTTTGAAACTGTAACTTTAATTTTATGATATCTGGATATTGGTACTGTATTTTCTATAATACGCTTTTCATGCACAAGCTTGCGGAATAATGTAAGTTTACCTGGCAGTGCTTTTCTTCAAATTTAACTCAAGCTTTGCGCTCGGTGAGCCTTGCTGTACGCTACCTCAAAAGCGAAAATAAACCAACCATATCGCGGTCGTATGGCCATCTCTACCCTTTCTTTTCTTTCCCTTACGTCTTCCCGATGAGCTCTAATAATAAAGTGCTAGTCAAGGCTAATAAATTGTCGAATAAAGCTGTGTGCATATGGCTAGAAAACCACTGGCGACCACGATCAGTGGTGCTCGTATATAGTGGTGAGCGAAGCGGTCCCTGCGCGTATGCATTTCAGCTGACTGCGCGTGTAACTTACCTTCTTTTATTACTCTTAATTCTTGCATGCGGGATACCATTGCCCGATTACCCGTGCGAAAAAGTTTCTTTTCGTTCTTTCCTTGTCCCTGCTCATTTCGCGCGTTTTTACGCACGCACCAACGTTCCCAAGCTCTATCACTGGAACTAGGCCACGCTGATGCCGCTTGACACGTGATTTTTTGCATTCTGTTGTTGCCTCCAGACTAACACAACGCTTAAAGATGGGTAAGCTCTATTCCGCACCGCATTATTAAAGTTAAGCAGACTTCAAGCGCCCTGTGTGGAAACCGAGCGCAAAAAACTACAGCGCGTAGCAGACGCCCCTCGCTTTCCGCGCGCTCCCGAGCGCGGAAAGCCCACGGGTCCGGCGCAGCAGCGGCGCGTGGCGGCAGTTCACCGCAAAAGGCCCACGCCGGAGCCGGCGCTTTGGACACTCCCCCTATTCTAGGTCACTCTAGCTCAGCGTTGACTCGCAGCGCCTTTGCGAAGCGCCATCTGTTTCCCGTGAAAGTAAGAAAAAGTGTCATGGCGGCTTCCGGTCTTGTCGGACCAGCGCGAAGGTAGCGAAGGCGTGCGTCTAAATGTCGTACAGAGTCCGTACCTAGAGAGAGAATCTCTAGGGATTTTTCGATCTAGGGACTTGCGATGGTGGTGCCGTCGGTGCCGTCACTTCGTAGCGAGGTTTTTGGAACGCTGCTTCGCCGGCCGGTGTGGCCCGATATCGCCGTTATTTTCTCGAGCTAGCGCCCTGCTGGAGCGATTTTCAGCGTTCGTCTCTTGTCTCTGCTTCGACGACGATGGACGATGACCGCGAGTCCTGCAGCTTTCGTTTCGGCAGCGTAGTACGCGATCCGGTGTCCCGTAGCGACTTCGTCGTGACTGCCTCAGAGAACATCTATGACTGCTTTGCTTGATCGGTGTGGCTAGGGTTTCGTCCAGGCGTAACTGTTGCCACCGCTGTCGTTACGTCCAGACGTTACTAGCGCCTTTCCTTACCTGCCGTCACTATAGGCTACTGCTCACTGTAAGGCCAGTTTTACTAGCGCCTTTCCTTACCTGCCGTCACTATAGGCTACTGCTCACTATAAGGCCAGTTTTACTAGCGCCTTTCCTTACCTGCCGTCAGTATAGGCTACTGCTCACTATAAGGCCAGTTTTACTAGCGCCTTTCCTTACCTTTTGCTCACTATAAGGCCAGTCAAATATTTTGCCAGCGTTTGCTCAAGTGGCTTGTGTCATTACAGCGAAAGAGTGGCAGCGACGTGGGTTGGGGCGCCCGCCGCTGTCACGAAGGCGATTTCCTTAAAGAAAAAAAAATATATATTAGCGGCGCCCGTGGAGCATTAATGCTATACATTAGAACAGTACTTCAAAGAAGAAAAGAAAAGTTAAAAAAAGATTCCGTCGAGATTTGAACCACCGACCTCTCTGCTCCGAGCACGGCACGTTAGTCCGCTGCGCCACTGGAGCTGATCGGGTAGGTAGGTTTAACAGGCGGAATGCCTACGCATAGCCTCCTATATTTTTTCATGCCCGCGCAGTGGAGCGGCGGAGGCCGTCCGCCGCCCTCGCCCTTCCTCCTCGATTTACGCCTGCCTTCTCCGCAAGGGGCGCTCGCACCCCATACTTCTTGCCTGTACATGTTGCGGAGCGCGCCAAGCATAAGTTCGCTCAGTAAAATACAAAAGCCACACAAAACGTCGAAAACGACGAAATCGGAAAAAACGGAGCAGTAGAAACAGGTACAGAGAGCAGAGACCTGTTTCTACTGCTCCGTTTTTTCCGATTTCGTCGTTTTCGACGTTTTGTGTGGCTTTTGTATTTTACTCAGTATGTACCAACTTGCCCAACAAGCAACTCTTCTATAAGTTCGCTCGCTACGCTACCACGTGTTGAGGCACCTCGAAGTACCTACCAAAGTGGCTCTACAAGCAAAAGTTGTCCCGTGTCCTTCGTGTTTGCCGCAGGTCAGCTTGTGTATCCTGCGGAAGCAACGGTTTTAATTATGTTTTTTTTTGTTTGTTTGTTTGTTTGTTTGAAGTATGAGGGAAGCATGACAGAACTCGCAATCAATGTGTAGAGCGCTCGCGGAATAAAACGCGGCTTGTAGAGATTCAAAAACAACAAATGGTATGAGCAATTCCACGTGATAAGAACGTCATATCGCTGCAAATCTGACCGCCAATGTTAACGTGGGCTCTGATGTAAGTGTAAGAGGCAGCGCTACGCCATCGTAGCACAAGTTCAGAACGCTGGAAGTGGAAGTACGTTTAATACATAGCCTTACATTGTCGATTTCAATTGCTTGAGCATTGCACAATGAATTAATTAAACGAACGTTTATTGTTGAAACACCGTTCTGAGCGTTAAGGTTCAGTGTCACTGAATGAAGCGACCGTTTGTTTACTCGATTTTACGGAACCACATGTGGGTTGCTAGCGCCGTTACAACCTATATTGTTTACTACTATAAAAACCGTGATTTACGGTGCATATTTCATGCATTACTTTTGGCATACCAATTTGGTTTTCTATCTGCAGTGTGGAATCAGTTGGGGTGCCCTGCGCCCGACTGTAGGCGAAGAACTGCAGTCGTTGCAGACTGCAGGCGATGAACGGCTAATCTGGCTGGAGACAAGCTTCCTCGACTACCTGGGCGATCTCAAAAGTCAGTGGCTGGCGAAGAACTTCCTAACCAAAGAGACTTATGAGGGTCTTGTGATGACAACTCGTTCGAACTTTGAGTGCATTAGATATCTTCTTGAAGAGATGTCTTTTCACTTCTTTTTGACGAGGAAAATGTCATCGGACCCAATCGAGTCGTTCTTTGGCTGGCTGAGGAAATCAGCAGGATCAAATGATCAAACGGACGTCCACGCCGTGCTCGCAGGCATTGAGAAAACCCTCAAGACCGGTGTCGCATCGGCGTCGAGTACAAGCAACATAATGGCAGCAGAAGAGAGTGATTGCTTTTCAACGCTACCGCAACAGAAAAACACAAGGGAGCAAACCAGCGATGAATTCCCTGCGGATGCACGTAGAGAGCTCATAGAGCAACTAAACCGAGATAGGCCTCTACTTCCCACTCCAGATGTGGCCGCATTGGCTATGGTCTGTGCACGGCTACCTAGCAAGAGCCGTACGAGAAAACTTCGAATGTGAGGAGTCCTTCGCGCTCTTAAAGGGGCCCTCTAACACTATTCAACCCCGCACTTTTTACTCGTGGGTTGTGTAGACTGAAGTACAGACAGATTAATGCCGCAAGAACGGTAGTGATAACGGCACGCAGTCCTAAGTTATTCGGTTTAGAAAATTCAAAATACAAGAAAAAAAAATTTCTACCCTCAACTTGATTTTCGCGCGGTCACCTGACCACATTTCACTCGCCCTGTGACGTATGCGGGGTGCCCAATGAAGTGATGTAGAAGCGCCTACGTAGGGGAAGCTCGCACACCATTGTTGCTTGTCCTTTCCCACGTGTTGTTGACGTCGTCACCATAGTAACAAACGTGGTGCCTGACTTGTCAGAACGTGAGGGGGCGCTACTGTTTCGAAGCGAGGTATTTTCTGCTGTTCTTTACAACATTCCATGTCACTCCCTCCTCTCATTCTGAGGAGTTGTTCGGTGAGCCGCCCGACGAACTACAAGGGTGTAGGCGCTGCGCCGTGCTCCCGACTGGGCTGCAGAAATTAGGCGCCTTTTCCCTTCTTCGAACCACAACCACCACCACTACAAGGGTGCATTCAACCCCTTCAACAACAATGAAGAGCTTACCGCACGTGCGAAAGAGGCAGCTCGCAAACGCACAGAAGCAAGAAGAGGGAACAGAGAGAGAGGGAAGCCTTTCGTATGCACATCCGACCCGCGCAAGCCGAAATAGAGTCACTGGAAAAATTTTTTCCAGTGACTCTAAGCCGAAATGGTCGCCAGCGTCTCTATCGGGCTTTGTAGTCGTAGCGATCGTTTTTACTTTTTTTGTTTGTTTGTTTGTTGCGGCCGCGTCTGTTTGGGGTTCAATGAAAAAGCACAGGAAAGAAAAATGAAACACATTAGTAATCTCAGCTCTGATGGCACCAGACGATCTCTTCTAACGTTACACTTATCCAATCATAGACTGCTGCCAATATTCGTCATTTCCGCCCGCAACAGTTCTGGCGAGCGCCACTACGTGTTGATGCGTTCGGCAGCGATGTAGTGATTTTATGTCGTGATTAAAATACTAAATCGTTTGATATCGGCGCTTAGACCTATGTTAAAATTATCCCCAGCCATCACTCTACGCAAAACACAAATAAAAATAGGGGCTTTAAAAGTGTTGGAGGGCCCCTTTAACAAAGCCAAACGCCTCGAAACCATCGGACTCGCTCATTAAGCACCAAGACCGCGGTGGACTTCTCCGTCCGCACAACTTCTAAATGTTCTCTACGCACTACAGAAGTTCGTCGAAGTTCTTCTAGCGAGAAGACGGCGTATGCATCACCCTCTAAAGGAGGCTGTGAACAATGCTGCCGAGATACTCCGCGAGCACAGAGCTTAGTTCAAATTCAGGGCACCAAGAAAATTTGCTCAAACTGTTGCTTACAAAGTTCTTTCGCCCAATATTCACCAATTTCGCCCTGAAAGCGACAGACAAACAAGGCGTCGCCAAAGCTTTCGAAATAAAGCCACTCTCACGAAAGACCCTGAAACTGTGAGCTTGATCTCACAGCTGTGGGCCTAAGTGAAAGGTGCAGTTTTCACAGTATGTCTCGTGTTGCTTGCTTTCAATGTACTGTGGGGATGGAAAGAAGAGCGAACAGTGCGACATCTACATTCTCTGCTGTTTCGCATTTCATTTCCGAGTGGTTGTAGCCTGCATGATAAATAACTATTCTAGCGCCTTTTTATTCCCTCCAGGGTCACAGCGGGATGGAAACATCGCGCCGCACTGTTTGCGTTTCTTCCCATCACCCCTGTACATTATGAACAAACACCAATGCAACCTGCGCATTTATTTTACAGTCGCACCTCTAATGCGAACGCAAGTTTCTCTCCACAAGCACGCGCGCAACAGCGTAGTCGCGTCGTCTGCTCTGGGACTGTGTATGGGGTGGCAGTGCGGTGTAGTGGCGAGCGCTTGAACTAGAAGGTACGGGCGGAGCGCCTTGCTCCGCTCGCCACTCGGCGGGCATTATAGACTACAGTAAGGTACGCATTTGGGCTGGTTGGTTCATGATTACGAGTGAAAAACAGCGCTAAAAGACGGGACAAGAAAGAACACGGGACCACGGCGCTGACTAACAACCATATGTGTTTATTTCTTCAGTCAGCATATATATACTTCACCACTATCACAATGAAATGACAAAAACGTTGAATACTCAGCCTGCGCAGAGGCTATGAGGTGATCAATCGGACATGAATTTTATCTCTTTCGGAAGGAGGGAGATCGAGGGAGGCTAACACATGCCTCGCCGCTGTTGTGGATGTGATAAGCCTCTGAAATGAGACGCGCTCGTTCGTCATGGTATTTTGACAGGTAAGTGGTATCTTCAAAAGATGGATGGCACCCGCAATTGTTACAGTGAATAGATAACTGACTATCACCAGCTTGTTTATGAACCTTGTTCGAATGCTCACGCATGCGGTCATTCGCGCACCGCCCAGTTTGCCCGCGTTATTATATTGGGCAAACTGGGCGGTGCGCGAATGACCGCATGCGTGAGCATTCGAACAAGGTTCATAAACAAGCTGGTGATAGTCAGTTATCTATTCACTGTAACAATTGCGGGTGCCATCCATCTTTTGAAGATACCACTTACCTGTCAAAATACCATGACGAACGAGCGCGTCTCATTTCAGAGGCTTATCACATCCACAACAGCGGCGAGGCATGTGTTAGCCTCCCCTCGATCTCCCTCCTTCCGAAAGAGATAAAATTCATGTCCGATTGATCACCTCATAGCCTCTGCGCAGGCTGAGTATTCAACGTTTTTGTCATTTCATTGTGATAGTGGTGAAGTATATATATGCTGACTGAAGAAATAAACACATATGGTTGTTAGTCAGCGCCGTGGTCCCGTGTTCTTTCTTGTCCCGTCTTTTAGCGCTGTTTTTCACTCGTAATCATTATAGACTATTTTACCTAAGACATGTGGGCGCCGCCATCTTGGGCTGTTAAGCCGATGTTTTCTTGTTTTTGTACATTGCGACGTGAATTAATAAGGGCACGAAGCATCGTATGCACCAACCCAACCGTTTTCATGTGCATGCGTCTACCGTAACACTGTTCATTTAGTTATTATAGATGCAAAAGACAGAGGTTAACAGCCCAATATGGCGGCACTGAAACCCATCCGTAAAATACACCGGCTGGCGAAGCGGCGTCGTTCCAAAAAGCTCCGCTACGAAGTGACGGCACCACCATCGCAAGTCCCTAGATCGAAAAATCCCTAGAGATTCTCTCTCTAGGTACGGACTCTGTACGACATTAACACCCGTATTCTAGAACCGCCCTTCACTCAACGCTCCACCTTGACTTGAGAAAGCCGATAGGAGCGATGTCTCTTGGCGGAACGAGTCACTGCATATCAGCGATAATCTGCAGCAATTCTTGAGAAGCGCGGCGTCAGTTTCAGTCGAGCAGCGGCGCTTTGTTCAATTCAGTCAAGTGAAGGACGAAATTCAAGTCGAGGCTTGTTTAAGAATACGGGGGTTAGACACTCGCAGCGCGAAGTGCAAGCTATGTGCTTGTTTGCCGCAAGCATCCTTCCTCGTGATAAATCTACTCTTCTGTGACCACAGTGATCACTGCAAATGTTCACAGCTCGAAAGTGCACCTCATGTAGCCGACGGGTAAGCTGTCAACCTCCACCTAATCTCCGAATGAACGCGCTCTCGCACCATAAATATTGTGGCAGTGATGGTAATGCTGTTCCGTGTTAAATGTACCACAATTCGAAAACTTTCTCGCTGTGCAAGTTGCTCGATTAGTACTGTAGCCTGATGAGATTAGAGATTATTTCAGAGGCTAATACAGGTATTGACAATAAATATAGCACTTAAATTAACGACGTACCGTACAGCCGTCAGCACCTTTAACTCGAACGCTCCGACGCGTGGCCTCGGCTCGCTTGGACTGAGGTCAGCGCCGCCAAGCGTTGAAAATGATATACTTTCTGCAGTTAACGATAGATGGAGCGCGCGTCGGTTTCACCAGTAAATTTCTGTTTCCAGTATGCCTGACCGGCGGGTCGAATGCATTCATTGGCATCCCGTTTTCGCCACGTTTCGCTCGTGGCTACGTTATCGCGCGCGCCCATGGCGTTCGTTGTCGTATACTTATCTCGACAATGAACCATTGCGTGCGACAGCTTACGCACCTTTCGAGTTTGAAATCGCAGCTGCTGTGGCTGCTGCTCAAAAGAAATCACATGTATAAAAAGCAGAACAAACGCACGTTCATGGCACGATCAAATCGTGGTTCTGGGACGTTAAACCCCAGATATTATTACACGCACAAATCTTGCGCTCCAAGACCACATCTTCCGTGCAGCGTAAACCGAACAGGAAGGCACACTCTAAATTGCGAGAACAGTTCAATTCACGCTGTCTGAAAATTAATGAATCAGAACATGAACAACGCCACCGTATTTCAGATTTATTTATTGTGCAACTTTTACAAACGCCATGAACGTGCGTTTGCTCTGCTTTTTATACATGTGCTTTCTTTTGAGCAGCAGCTGCGAATTCAAACTCGAAAGGTGCGTAAGCTATCGCACGCAATGGTTCATTGTCGAGATAAGTATACGACAACGAACGCCATGGGCGCGCGCGATAACGTAGCCACGAGCGAAACGTGGCGAAAACGGAGTGCCAAGTGAATGCATCCGACCCGCCGGTCAGGTAGACTGGAAACAGAAATTTACTAGTGACACCGACGCGCGCTTCATCTATCGTTAACTGCAGCAAGCATATCATTTTCAACGCTTGGCGGCGCTGACCTCAGTCCAAGCGAGCCGAGGCCACGCATCGGAGCGTTCGAGTTAAAGGTGCTGACGGCTGTACTTCCACCGCGGTTACCCGATACCGCTAAAATACCGTTCGCGTTGTTGCGTTTCTGTTGTGACGCTACGTATACTCATGATGTCTGTTTGCATGTCAATTAAACACGTTGCTGGCTATAGGATCACGATCATAAGTGGTTTTCAGGCACAAGTGCCAGGTACGGGCAATAATGCCTAGACAGTCATTTTAATTTTAATAAAGGAGTGAATTACTCGTTATGGATGAATAAGAACGCTCATAGTACGGTGCGTAAAATACATGCAAGCAGTAAGATTACGGCAGTGATTAGTGGAGTGTGCTACAAGAAGAAACATGTATTATGAAGGGGTCATAAACTATAATGGGTCTGTAGCAGTAGTACTATCACCTCATCAAAGCCTCGGCACGTAGAAATGAATGCTACTTACACAACAATGGCCCCGCAAGGGGAGCTGTGCTACAAGCTCCTCTGGCCAGTAAGTTGCAGGGAGTGGATACCTTTACAATGGGATATACAGTAGATTTTGCTTCAAAAGGTGGCTTTGTACTAAGAAACATTGCCAGGTACAGTTTGATGTGTTGACAAGACCTCACTTATAAATGTTTCTGTTCACAACAGTATATGCAAGGTTCTACACAATTTCACCAATCCACTTCTGCACAAACAATTCATATTGGGCTCATTGATATTGCTTGTGTGATTATTAGAATGATTTCATATGTTTTGTATCATGTAAAAACTAATTTGTCACTAAAAAGTATACCTAAAATTAATTTGGTGCATCAGTATAATAGATGTCCAAGAAAGTGTGCTGCAAATAAAAAAAAAAAAAGATATGTAGAACTGCTCGCATCATTTTGCACTGATCCAGCTGGAAGCCTTTATCGGGAAAATCTACTGAGGAACAGGATGACAAAAGGGAGGCTAGCAGTAGTGCGATTGAATCTATTATTGAAAATGATTCTATTTTCAAGAACATGAGGGTTACTTTGAGCCGATTTGTCCAATGTAATAGCAACAAACAATATATTAAACCTGATAAATTTATGGCTTAGTCTCTGCTTTTCATAGGGTTGTATAGAACAGGTGGATTAAAGGGCATGTTTTGCCACTATTGAACCTGCGGAAAGAAACTCTGGAAGGAAGCCTTCAGGAGGGATAGGCCTCTGGTGCTGTAGTCTCGAGAAGTTTAGTGCCCTTTGCTGCTGCTGTGCGGCATGGGTAAAATCACACAGTGCAAACTCCGGACTCCCTACACCAGTTTGCTGTGCAGCTTTTGGATGCAAAATAGCTTTTGCACTTGATTCAGTAAGTTCTTGTGTGTGTTTTTCAAAAGCATGAACACCCAGAGAAAGAACTAACCAGAGTGATGTAGAATGGCTGTTCTGCTCATTCACCTGACCCAAAGAAAAAATTAAAGTGAGTGCAGTTGTGATGGTTAGGTTCATCAAAGCTCAAGGCGTGTAATGCAAGGAAGACGGTGGATACAATGCGTGACCCAGAAGACAGTTATTTAATGCGACAGACACACATGACATGTACATTCAAATGAGCCCATGCACGGCGGTTCTCAAACAAACAAGAGAAATATGCAGTCTCACAAGTCTGCAGCAGTCTGTTGCCTTGTGTGGTAAGGCTCGTGGCATCCCTGCAGTGCAACCATTGTGTGTGAGCGCAGGCCAACGTCCCAGTGGAGAAGGAACTGCAAGCAGTAGGTGGCCACAGCTCGTTAGACGTTGCAGCCGGCTGCTTTGAGACCTCAAGCATGCTCGGTGTCCCAAAGACAACCAGCGGCAGGTCTTTGCAAGATGGCAGCAGGGCTCTCTCAGATCTTGCGGCAGGTCATGCTACAGCCCAAGTAGCTCAGTGGCTCGAAAACAGGAGCCCGGCCTTTCGAACCTCGCACATAGATGCGGGTTCGCAGTAGGCTCTCTTGCCTAGTTTTGCTGGCGTTCCATCCTGCTCTTTTCTGCGGGAGGCCCCCCCCCCCCTTTTTTTTTTCACATCCTCTGCGCATGATTCCAAATCTGTCCTCGTTTTCATCCTCTTCTTGAGGGACGCTGCACTGTCGTCTGCTCTTCTCTTATTTTTGCAGGTATTTATTCACAACACTAATAGAGCATGCTGTGACAAAACATGATCGTTTATGTTACTGGCCACACATCCAAATGTTCAACCATATCGGTTTCCATAGAACGAGAGTGTTCAGTATCATGAATGTAAAAGCTACCCAATCAAGCTCACTTTATTGCCAGATGTGCAGGAAGGAATGAAGGGCTGCGGCAAAAGGTATCTTTTTCTACAAGTAAACAATGGTGAGAGCCAAACTGAATGTATGACGTGATTCGACAGCAATTTTGCAGCATTTTCCTTTATGTCGCATGATGTCTCGGCTAGCTGTAAGGCAATATGCCACAATATCCACAAAAATACAAGCAGAGAAAATGCAGCTTCATGGGGTGTTCCACGTGAGCATCACGCTGTGTTTTCATTTAATTTATGACGCGGTGCAGGTCTTTCGTACATATATTAATTCAGATGACTGCAGTGTTATCTGAATTAACATAAGGTATGCAAGTTTGGCAAGTTGGTTAAATTAGCTTATGCTCATGATGACAAAGTGCAAACAAGGACCATAACAAATTAAAGGCTCAGATATATCCATAAGAAAAATAAATGTACAAGTGAGCACAGATGCAAGAATATGATTGAAGAAGCAAGGTACCCCTACAAAGTGAGCGTTTTAGTACGCGATTGTTAAAGGAGTACTGAGACAGACAGACAGGCAAAGAACTTTATTGGTGGTCCTCCAGGACTTGTGTTCAGTATTGTGGATGTAAAAGCTACCCAATCAAGCTCACTTTATTGCCAGATGTGCGGCAAGGAATGAAGGGCTGCGGCAAAAGGTATCTTTTTCAAACAGATTCGTGCTTTTCTACAAGTAAACAACGGTAAGAGCCAAACTGAATGTAGTGATGTAGTTCGACAGCAATTTTGCAGCATTTTTTTTTATGTCACATGACGTCTCGGCTAGCTGTAAGTGGGCAATATGCCACAATATCCTCAAAAATTCAAGCAGTGAAAATGCAGCTTTATGGGGTGTTGAACGTGAATTGGGTGTCACTACCTCCCACTTCACTGACGCAAAATTTTGAAGGTGAGATAACTTGCAAGATAGATTTGTGTGAACACACACACACCTCATCTACAAAATATCAATGTCAAATACGGCTTGGAAAAGTATTTAAAAGCAATTTTAAAGTGTGTGCTATGCAACTGCACACGAATTGGGGGGACCTCGTAACATATACATCAGCTGGGTTTGGTTGTTAACAACAACTTACATCACAAGTTTGCGTGCAAGTTTGTGTTGACTGCTATGCTCCTTGTGTGTGCTCTTTCATGCAGTTATTGACACGGTGCTCCTCATGTGTACGCATAGGTCGGCAAAAATTTTAGAGCTCACTCAGACTCACTCATGAAATATACCTCACCCTTAGGGCTCATTTGGACTCACACTCACCAATGCTTTCCTCAAGCAGACTCACTAGGACTCAGACTCACTCAAATTTTCCTGAATCGGACTCACTCGGACTCAAACTCAGGAAAATATTACTCACTCAGACTCGCGGCTCTCCGAGTCTGAGTGAGTCTACTCATGTGTTCGTTTGAGTACTATTAGCTGTTTTGTCCAAGGTGTCAGTGCTTTGTAGCACCAATATCTCGCATAAACGGTGCTATACTTGGTGCTTTTGATCTCATATCTTTAAATATGAGTTATCAGTGGTTGCAATCCACTAAGGACATTTTTATGGAAAGTGATGACTCAGACGAGATGTTTTTGACAAGACCTTCCTTTGAAAGAGAATGGGGAGAGGGTCAAACCACCTCACCGCCTCCATAAGTCACGCATCTGTTCAATTAATATTGAGCTGGCGTATGAACACTACTGCGTTGATGTGTGAATAGACATAATTAGCATAAACCTGAGCTGACATAAGGCTGATAGTAATGCTGAAGCTGAGTAGATAGGACGAGATGTCGGCAAAACAATGTGAAGCTCACTCAGACTCACTCATGAAATACTATATTTTGCCCTTAGGGCTCACTCGGACTCACACTCATCAAAGTGTTCCTCAATTGGACTCGTTCGGACTCGGACTCACTAAAAGTTTTCTCCACCGGACTCGCTCAGACTCACGGCTTGATCTAAGTCTGAGTGAGTCGACTCATGAGTGAGTTTGCCGACCTATGTGTACATGATGCCACACATGGCGAGTGCACCACTGTTCTGTGTGCTTACATGGCCAGCTGTATATACAAACAATCCCCTCTGGATCATGCCTCCCTCAGCACTCTCTGAAATCGAACCTCTGATTGGGCACTATGAAACATCTTTAAACAATTAACTGTTGTGCGCTCGGGTAAACAAGGTTTGCAGCCAAGATAACTGGGTCATTAGCTACTTATTGCAACAGAAAAAATGAAATGTCCAATTTTTGTGTCAGTACTCCCTTAACAGTATTTACTAACTGAATTGGAACTTTCATGCACTTTGTCATCATGTAGAACGTACAGTCGTGCTGACTATGACTGGCAATGTGTAAAGCGTGGCCTCACAGGCTCAAAGACTGCACATAACTGAAGCTTGCCCTCATTTCCACAACTTGTTTAAAGGGGCCATGACACGGTCACCCAAGAATTTGTAGTTTTCAATAAAAACTATTAGTAGAGGGTGTACTTTGCCTATACACATTAGAAAACTGGGCCGTAAAAGAATATTGCAGTGCAAAACAAGCCCGAGAAATCGCTGGCTGTAAACCCCGCCCACCGTCGGCGATTGCATTTTGCCATGGCGCATGCGATGTCACGTGCGGGAGGGAGCAGACAGACAAATGTCTTCTACCAAAGTTTCAGCCGCTGCAAATCGTTCAATTTCAGTGCCAAGCCGAAGAAAGCTAAATTACCTAGATTTCACGCACAGCTGACCACAGAACAATGTCGTTCGCCGGAATGCAGACGCCCGCACAGCTAGTTGCTTGTTACGTAACGTTTCGCGAGTGCACCAGTATTGCCAGATTTTCAGGCAGCTCGTGTGTTTATAAAAATATTTAATTATAAATTAATTACTCGACAGAATGTGGTAAAATTTTGCCAGCTTATCTGTGAATGATAAAGGATTAGCCCCCATAACACAGATTATGATTGAAAATTGGTGTCATGGCTTTTTTAATAATGTTTGCTGTATGTGCGAGTTTCACCATGCTGCACTAAAACTTGAAACAGTGTAAACGTAATTGGCCTAGCTGTGTTTCCTTTCCTTGTGTAGCACATAAGGCTGGAAGCTTTCCAGGTTCTTAGTACTCAGAACACAGTGAGAAATCCACACTGGCCCGAGCACTACCTCCCACTTCATACTACAGTAAAATCCCGAGCAAGCCCCCCCCCCCCCCTCCCCCCACTGTAAAAGATAATCGATTAGATCTCGATGGGGGGGCCCTTGCTTGGTCCCGGACACAAATTCAATATAGAAGCGGAAGAGCCTTTAAGAAAAATGCAGACCTGTGCTTCTAATGAAATGCCGTATTGAATACGCATGCATTTACTGTTTTTACAGACCCGGGGAGAATCCTTGTGTGAAATTTCATGTGTTATGACAAGGGGGGGAAAGATGTTCTTCAAATGTTCAGGCAATTTGTGACAACTCAGAATGCAACCCCAAGGCACCACACTGTAAAAGTGTTAATAAATTGTCTCTCAGAAAATAGACTCTCAGAAAATGTGTTCCTAGGAACTGCTGCTGCAGAATTCTGTAGCGGAGAACAGGTTGAAAAATAATTGTGTGAGGGGAGGGGGATGCTTGCTCGGTCATTGGCGCATATTTCAAATCTGGAAAGGGGCGCTTGCTCGGTATTTTACAGTACCCACTCAGGATCGAAGCTGCAATGGAGACACTAGCATTCGCTTTTTTCACAGCTGCTCCAGGGCCGCACAAGAGGCCCATTGAATGTGACTGCCCATTCAACCAAGGAACGGTTGCCACCCATTCAGCTGTTCCATCTGCGAGTGTTCTCTTCGCACAATCACTTTACTGTGCTGCACTTTACTGAAGTAAAAAGCACACTTGTTTTCATATTTTTGTGTTTCAACAAACTTTGCTTAAATCACTACAGTCTGAACAAGTTGGACACATATCACGATTTCTTATGAGAGTCTTATGCTTTGGATTGCAGCCCGAGTCATGCACTGAAGTTCATGCATGCACGTCTTACTCGCCCCCCACCTTTATTTGGGATTGGGAAGATAGGCTGCTGGTTGAACTGTACAGGGAATAAAGGTGGAGGTGGGGTAATTCGCCATGTCTGTTACAGGTAGGGGTACTTGCAGCCAAGGAGCTCAAAGGAGGATGGGTGACAATGGTGGAAATGAATCTGCACTCCACGGAAGTGCACAACAAGCTAAGTCATAAACATAATTGAAAAGATCCACAAATTAAGCATTTTAAAAACTGCTAATAAAACATTGTTTTGGCTTCATCATCCCACATCTGGTCATTTTCGTTCTTCCTTTATTCCTTTTGTTCCTTTATTTTTCTTGCATCATAAAGATGTGCTGCCATGGCTAGAATTCAGAACTTGAACCTCAAGCTGAGGGTTTCGTTGTGATTACTAGTGGATACGTCTGCAGGGGCTTATTTTCTTGCAATCTTAAATAGTGTTGTAAATCTCAAGCAACTTTTTCAAGGAATGCAAACTTTGCATCCTCCTGTAGTAACTTTCGTTAAACATTTCTATTTGTCCTGAACATTTATTTCTCTGATGACAGTATAGCTGCATGACTGCTGCATAATTATATAGAATTAGTTTGCATAATGAAAAATAAAGGAATGGTGATGTTGATTTGCAAGAGGTGTGAATATGGGCAAAGTTGAAAACATAACCAACTGTTTCAAACATCCTCCCATGAAGTTTAAAACTACTTGGCTGTTAATGTTCACTGGTGTACTTGTCTTTTGGGGTCAACAAATTTGAAAAAGGGGACACAGCAATCGGGAAGGCCCAGAAACACCACTCTGCTAAATAATGTCATGAAGTCTGTGATGAACCAGACGTCCACATGAGAAAAACTAGGAGCAGGGTTTTTTTTTGCACAGTAAGAATAAGCACTGTGCACCTATGCATAGGAAAGCTGGTTTAAAGAAGAATTAAAATTAAGTTCTATGGTTTCATGTTGCAAAACTATGATCGGGTTATGAGATGCACTGTAGCAAGTGTATCCCAAATTATTTTGACCTCCCTGCGTTTTATATAATCTGTCGGAATGCATGCCACTAGGGCACTAGCACATGTCACACCCATCATAATGTGACTGTTATGGTTGGGAATAAATCCTGTGATCTCATGCATAGCTGCACAACACCATTTCCCTCTGCCCATGTGGCAGGATAGAGAATTGCAGATTTTTTTTTATGTCCTACTTCATATTTTAATTAGAACAACTGCATTGACTCTGAAAATTTTTAAAACTGTGCACACATGCAGACCAAAAAAGCATGTAGATGTGACCATTGGTATAGCATCCTGTCCGAACAACCAGTATTGCTCAGGTGCTCAATTGCTGAATGCTAATTCATGTCATTGTCTTCAACTTGTGTTTAAAAAGAAACCTCCTTGCGGTGAATGGGAGGCGTGATCTGTTAATCTGTTTTGGCATCTAGCATAGGACACAACGCAGGGTCAGAGTGATTATGTGACGAAGACAGGCACTATTAATACAACTTCTGAGGTTGTTCAATTGTCATTAATGAAATGCACAGGCACAAAGAACAGGATAAATATGGTGCTACTATATGTACATGCAACGAAGTGGATCCTCCATACTAAATATTTCAATTCAACGAGTTCTATCACTATGGAGATCACCAGCATTGCTTTTACTGAATGATATGTTATCCGTTTCACGAGATGCAAGAGAACACCTACACATTTGAATTAAACTGTTCCGTTTACTAAGTTGAAGCATTTGTCACTAGATCATTTGCAATGTGTTTTGTAATCTGTCCAACTGCATAGCACTTGAAATAGCAACTGTTCAATCGGAGGACAAGTATTCCATTCATTACAGTGAAGTTCAATATTGTTATGGGGACAAAAGGCATTTAAGAATATATTTACAATGTATACACAGCACTTGAAGCCAGGCATACAAGATGAAGCCCAGTCTGCTCGAGATATCACTCAGCGTCATCTTCTTCCCTATGGTGTTCATCTTTGGCAACCCGTGGCATCACCCCCGGCGGCGAAGGCACCGTCTCGGTGCTCGGCTGGTCCGAGTGATATCGCTTCAGCCGAGTTATGTAAACAATGTCCGAACACGCTCGCGCGCCGGTGGTGTGAAGAGGCTCGATTTCGTAAGTCACGTCGGTGACTTGGCGTACGACACGGTACAGACCATAGTACGGCGAAGTCAACCTCTCGCACAGGCCAACTCGCCGTGACGGCGTCCAGAGAAGGACCGTGTCACCTTGGTTGAAGTGGACATCACAGTGGTGGGCATTGTAGACGAGTCGTTGCTTCTCTTGCGAATCGCTAAGACGCAGGTGAGCAATATCACGTGCCTCTAGAGCTCTAGATTTGACATCACGGGCGTATTCTGATGTCTGGGTAATGGCAGGAAGGAGCGTGTCAGAAGGGGAGCGTGGGGTCTCGTCCATATATCAGTAAAACAGACTGGTGGGCTAGTTGGTACATCATATCGAAGACTTAGCGCACGAAAACACGAGGACGCAAGGTAGGGACGCTGTGTCCCCATCCCTACCTTGCGTCCTCGTGTTTTCATGCGCTAAGTCTTCGATACGTCCATATATGTTTGACACCATTCTGACACGCCAAAGTAAATCTGAACATGTGACAATCTCTACTTCAAAAGCATTTGAATATCTGGACATATAACATTCAGGTATGAGCACTTTGTTATAAATGGATAGGAAAGAAGCTATATAAAGAGCAAAAACAGTGCATAGGATAACACTGGTCCAAGGCCAGCGACAATGCTTGAGACCTAGAAAAACGGGACTTTTCTGTGTGTTGGAGAAGGCTGTTGAAACTTTATTGCCAAAGACTAGCAAAGTACCTTTTTTAATCAGTCAAGAGAAGCCTTGTCTTCGTTTGCTACTAGGGAAGCTTTTTCTACTTGGCCATCATGGCCTCCTCGGGGGGATGTGAAAGCATCCAAGGATAACAAGTATTTTGACCTCCTCTACTAATTTAGCCAGAGAAGCTTCTCCTTTGTTGGAGGTGCACATATTTTCAAGTTGCAATATATGGCTGCACGAGAGGTATGTCGAATTCTTTTATTATGCTCCTGATGGTCATCAACGGAGGCCCCTACTGCTCTGCTCTGCTGTACATAGGCCTGCAAGCACAGAGGCTTATGCAAGTACAAAAGTCCTGTACATAGTGACAGTCTCCCAATAGTGCTGTCATCAGGCTCTCCCAGCCTTTAAAGGGATACTGAACAAAAATTGGAAAAGCTGATGTAAACATTAAAATTCTACTCGGAAGACGCCACTGTTCCGATAAACAGAGTTTATTTCACATATTTTTGAACAGTTGGCTGTATTTTTGGTGGACTGTCAGTGCGCGGCGGTTGCACGCGAGCGCAAGCCGTGACGTCATATTCTCCCTGGCGCATAGGGTGCACATGCTCCTGTCCTTCTCTTCCTTTTCTCCACTCTCTCACTTCCACAAAAGCGCTGATACCTTACCCCAGCTGGGAGCATTGTTCACTGCTGTAGTGGTTCTGGAAAACGCAGTGCGAGCTGAGCGAGTTGAGAGACTCGGGCGACGGTTGGCATTGGTGGGATGCCTGTTTCCGGCGAGTTTCACGTCACCCCCCTCTAGTTGACGGCGTGGCCGTCAGACGCGGCGGTTTGTGAAAAATTCATTAAATTCATTATTTTCCGCTAGTTTCTGCCTGAAATGAAGGTTGTATCCATCGATTTCAACCCCCCAATCTTTCAATTTGGCTGGAAATCTTGGCGGCAAAAATTTTGTTCAGTATCCCTTTAATAACTGCAAATAACTTGCCTGAAGCGCTGCAGCTACAGTTTTGTACCTATTGACAGCATATTTTAGATAAACACTATTATAGTGTGCTATAATTGCTACACATGGAGTACTACTTGGGTGCTATTTAAGAACTGATGGACCAGGTGTCGCTGATCGTCTGAACATGTTTCTACTACTAAAAATTACACAGGCTATTGTTGCGGTGATATAATTAATTATGCACTGAAAATGCCAAGCACTGGTTCCTTCCAGCTTCAGTTGAAAATTGCAGTATGGTAGTGCAAGATCAAAGAGCCAAGGTCCTCCACTGCCCCGGTCCTTTCAGTAATGTGAGATGTTATATAAAATAATTTGTGTTATAAAGTGGGACAGTGCAAAAAGACTGTCAATGAGATTTCTTGCCCCAAATAAATTACTGCCAGATCATGAACAGAAGATGCACCGTTTAAATATGCCGCACCTGAGCGCGCCGTGGAAAGCGCCGCAACATTCACAACGTTATCGCGTGCCATATCAAACTGCATCTTCACTGTACGACGAGCTTTAGATCCAGGTGTTAAACATAAAATGAGCATGGCAAAGTTGTGCTGAAGGCAAAGCACTCACTCCTGTTACAAATCCCAATTTACAGGTGACCATTTGACACATGAATCATACAATATATGTATAGTGCTGTGGTCTGCTGTGACTCGCATCAACAGAATCCCAGCAACGAAATTTGCCAACAGCTTGAGGAATAAGCTCGTTTGCAAGACCGAACATGTACATGTGCTTCTTTGCAGACGTCCCATTATTCTAGAGACCTGCCTAGTATGATGCACCTATTCTGCATAATTTTGATACAACTTTATATATGTAAGACTGCTTTTCTTGCATTGTCATGTACTGACACAACCAGTAACCAAAGAGGTAGAGACAGCAAGAGCGCACAGAACTGAACAGTTTGAGTTGATATAAACAATCGCATGTAATCACCGACAGGGTGTTGATTATTTGCATGTTCAGGGCTGAGTCAAGGAGCCGAGAAAGAAGAAGAGCATGAGGGCACGTGATGCGGGGACGCTCTGAAGGCACAGCGCTTCCAAGCTCATCTCAAATAAAAAATCTATAGCCTTGTGCCTTTAAGATGGAGTTGAGCCTGTTTACAGAGAGTGGAATGCCATCGTTCAAACATTTGGTGCTGAAGAACCGGAATTGAAAACCAGGAACCTATAGACGGCTACCAGTCAACTGCACCGGCATGGACCGACTGAAGTCGAAGCGGACGTCGCGACGAGCACAGAACACGAGGATTATAAACGAGGCAAGTGCTCTCCTCGCTAACGACTCTGCATCTTGTGACCAGCTCAATTTCATATACGAGAGACTGAAGGCTAACGACGACGAGCTTAAGCACTTGAACAACGATCGAGCAGCATATTCCTGACGAAGAGTTCGCGGCCAAGTATAACACGGTCCTGGAATATGAAGATAATGCTACGCGGATTCTAGCACAGACTCACAGTAAGAGAGATCGCATGCTATGGCTGTCAACACTAACCGATGAAACGGTCGCCCAAACAGTCTCAGCACCATTAGACGGAACTGGAGTCAGACTGCCTAAACTGACAATAGCTCCTTTCTCTGGGGAACTATGCAAGTGGACCGAATTTTGGGAAGAGTTTGACCAAATTGTTCACAGTAACGTCCGCATTATGGCCACAGAGAAGTTCCATTATCTGCGACTGTACTTGAAAGGAGACGCTGCATCAGTAATAGCGGGCCTTCCGACGACTGAGAGCTGCTACGACAACGCCATCACCATGCTACAGAAGCGCTTTAGAGACAAGACGCGCCTGGAGCAAGAGTATTTTGCCAAGTTACAGATGTTGCGCCCTGTTGATTCATCAAATGACACGAAAGCCCTGTGCAGCTTGTACGACCAAGTTCTCGTCAATATCTGAGGCCTAGAGACTGGGTCTGCATAAATCCTCCTTCTCATCTATGCTATGTGACGTTCTACTGCGTGCTCTTCCACGAGACAGTCGTTCAGTATCATCGATGGTGTGCCGTCCAGTTGCCACCTAACTCGAGAAGTGATTCTACACCTGTAGGACTAGATGGTCTGCTGAACTTCCTGTGTATTGAGCTGGAATGCTTAGAGAAGAGCGATTTTAAGGACACCAGAGGACGAGTACTCGGAACAACCCCAATGGGAAGTCAGCTGACATCTTCTCGCCATGAGAAACATACCTCATCTGTACTTCACAGCAACTCAGCGTGGAAAACAAAGGAAGACAACTACGTCTTCTGCTCGTCAAGTCAACACAAATCTGAATCGTGCATAGCTGAGTTGCCTCTGACGCAGAAGAAGAAACTACTTTCCAACGACAAAAGGTGGTTTCGCTGCACCACCGAAGGACATCGGGCACGGGACTGCAAAAGGAAGATCTTCTGCTCGAGATGCAAAGCTCGACACGCTACGAGCATGTGTGACCCTGACAGGAGGTCACAGAGGACAGACTACGTCATCAAGAACGAGGAAGAAATCACGACAGTGTGCGCATCACTTGGAAAACGAAAACTAAATGAAGGCTCCATCACTCTCGTATTTCTGCAGACTTTCCGAGCATGGGCCATAAATGATGACACCTGCCACTACATTTGAGGAGTTTTTGACGGTGGCAGTCAGGGGACCTTCATCATTGAAGCTTTGTCCAGCATCTCTGGCTTAAAAGCGTGGGAACAACTCTGATAGCACTCAACACTTTCGCAAGTCCATCAGCTCAAGCAGCTAACAGGCGTCGAATCGTCGAACTGCGACTGCGAAGTCAGTTTTCTGACGAGGAGGTTGTCATATGAGCAACTGAGGTCCCACGCATATGCCAGGACATCAAAGCGACAACCATGGACATACCCTTCATCACTTTTCTCAAGAAGCTCGGAAAGGATGTTGCCGATGAATTGATACACCCATCTGTTATAACGAAGAGTGGTATAAGTGCATAGGTCGGCAAAACTTGTGGAGCTCACTCAGATTCACTCATGAAATATATTTTGCGCTTAGGGCTCACTCGGACTCAGACTCACCAAAATTTTTCTGAGCCGGACTCACTCGGACTCACACTCACGAAAATTTTCTTCAACTGGACTCACTCAGACTCAAACTCACAAAAACATTACTCACCCGGACTCACTCAGACTCAGACTCACGGCTTGATCTGAGTCTCAGTGAGCCCGAGTGAGTCGACTCATGAGTCCGTTAGCCTAGAATAATTTTTTTAGACCATGGTGCAAATGCTCTATAACACCAATATTCCGCGTAATCGGTGCTCTTCTTGGCGCCTTTTGATATAGTACCTTCGAATACAAGTTATCAGAGCTCGTAAACCAGGAAGATCTCTTTTCTTGAAAGAGGTGACAGCATAAGATATATTTATTGAGAACTTCTTTGGAAGAGTTGGCAAGGGCAAAGGGGGGGCGGGGTCAAGGCACTCCCCTACGTAATTTGCGCCTCTGAGCAATAAATATTGAAATGGTGTATCAAAGACGCTGCTTTGGAATACGTGTGAGTAGACGTGAGTATAATCGTGAATCGAGGTAAAGCTGATAGTAATGCTTCAGATGAGCATAGATATGACAATAGGTCAGCAAAGAAAATTAGAACTCACTCAGACTCGCTCAAGAAATATATCTTGCGCTTTGGACTCACTCGGACTCAGACTCACCGAAATTATCCTGAGCCTCACTCACTCGGACTCACGCTCACAAAAATTTTCTTCAACCGGACTCACTCGGACTCAAACTCACCAAAACATTACTCACCCGGACTCACTCAGACTCAGACTCACGGCTCGATCTGAGTCTGAGTGAGTCCGAGTGAGTCGACTCATGAGTGAGTTCGCCGACCTATGTATAAGTGTACTGATTGGTTCGGATCAGATGTGAAAAGTGTTGACTGATGAAGTTTCAAGATGCGAAGGCAACAACTCGTTCATTGCAGTGAACTCCAAGCTTGGATGGACTTTCCAGGGAAGCACATCGCACTCGATATCTCGACCGACAGCTTCACCGATAATGGTGTGCGTGCTAAAAGTTCAAACTACTGAGTTCGACGAGTTTCTGCGCTGTTTTCGGGAAGTTGAGAACCTGGGAATTACAGACACGATAGGCAGGCCACCTCAATTAAGCAAGACCATTCAAACTTCAAGGCAACAGACAAGTCACCGTTAATCGACAAGAAAAGCTTGTGAAGCTCAACACCAAGAAGAGACTGCTCGAAACAAATGACCATATTATAAGTACTTGCAAGCCGGACACACTAAAGTCATCTGTGATGTACCTTCCGTCGTGAACAAGTTATGTGATATGCCACACAACAAAGTATGTGAAGAGCCGCTGATGACAAGTCGAGTGGTGTTTGACGCAACGGAAACAGGCGACACGAAGTGTTACCTGGCACCTTTTACGTGTGCTGAACCTGGAGCCCTGCACCTCGAGATTGTCACAAAAACGACATCCGAGGCTTTTCTACTGTGCCTACGACAATTTACAGCTAGAAGAGGGTTACCTAGCGTGATCTACTTTGACAATGCATGAAGCTCTAATGAGGCATCGGCAGACATAAGGCGACTACACCGAATGGTCTCCGAAGAGGAAGTCGCTGGTCACCTCAGCACCAACGGCATTTCGAGGAAGTCTATAGCACCAGAAGCCCCTTGGTGGGGTGGATGGTGGTAGTGCCTCATACGATCAGTGAAGTTTCCTCTGCGAAAAATTATAGGAAAAGCTCTTCTGAACTTCAAGGAAGTATCAACAGTGCTGCCTGAGGTCGAACCAGTCATAAACTCTGGGCCTCTGACCTTCATTGAGACAGATGAAAGAGAACCTTGCTTGTTGACATCAGCTGAACTTCTCTTTGGACGAAGGTTGACTGCAATTGCGTATGTGACAGTCGATGAAGTCACCGGTAATTCCCAACCAGCAGGTGCCATACACAGACTCACATACAGAAAGCTACTGGTCATAACTTCTTGGAAGCAACGGCAAAAAGAATATATGTTTTCAACTACGATTTGCGCACTTTGGTGGCACCAGATCAAACACGGCAGTGAAGCAAGAGGACGTCGTGCTCGTGCATGTTGAGAACGTGCAACGTCAGCTATGGAAGTCTGCAAGGGTCACAGAAATGTACCACAGTGCCGACAGCCTCATTTGTTCCTGCAAGATCAAGTTGCAAGGAGGTGTTCTTGCGATCAGGCTGATACAAACACTCTACTCTCTTGAACTGTGTGCCTAACATTGTGTGGCCGGGAATGTTGATTATTTGCATGTTCCGGGCTAGGTCAAGGAACCGAGAAAGCAGAGCGCGAGAACACGAGAAACGGGGACGCTCGGAACTGAAGGCAGAGCGCTTCCAAGCTCATCTCAAATAAAAGTATCTTTAGCCTTATACCTACTTGTCACAGAGTTGAGTCTGATAGCAGTGTCTGGAACGCCATCGTTTAAACAAGGGGATATCGCACTGACCGTTGATTTTTCGCTATGTTACTTGGACTAACTGTGCGAGTAGTGGAAACGACCCAAACTCGATCCGGATTAGGCTGTACCGTGTAGCAGCAACAAACTTGTTGATCACAATCAAAAGTGCTCGAGTGACACCGGCATAAGTCGCCGCTACACGGTTCAAACTAATCCTGATCAAATGCAGTGCAGCCGTCAGTACCATTGCGATCAGACCGCAAGCGGTCCTGATCGCACCTAAAAAGTGACTACATAACAGCAAGTACCCGTGTGACAGCGGTGTTAGCTTTTCAAATCGTCAGTACAGCGCGTCAGTGACCACCATCTCATTCAGAACTAACACCCGCGCAAAACAGCGAGCACTCGTGCATGATCACATCGGCGTAGGATGTTGGTCATTCAACACTACCGCTTGCACGAAACAGCCAACGCTTACGTATCATCACATAATGCAATCCATACCGCCGCACAGCACGCACTAAACAGCGAGCACTCGTGCATGATCACATCGGCGCAGGATGTTGGTCATTCAACACTACCGCTTGCACGAAACAGCGAACACTTACGTATCATCACATAATGCAATCCATACCGCCGCACAACACACACAAAACAGCCAACACTCGTGCATGATCACATCGACGCGGGATGTTGGTCATTCAACACAGCTTGCACGAAACAGCTAGCACTTACGTATCATAACATATTGCAATCGTACGTGCCGCCGCACAACACGCACAAAACAACCCCGCACTATCGGAAGGTTTGCGATAATGTTGAAATTCTCGTGCAAATCGGACAGCTGGCAGGTGTGCGAGTTCGCAACAATCGCGCATGTTGACGTTGAGAGGTCCCAGCCAGTAGGTCGTGGTCCCAGCCTCAGGGGCACCGCTAGGGACTAAAGCGGCTGGGGACCTTCACGCATTTTAGTGCCTAGGCCGCGTGCGGTCGTCAGAAAAGCACCTAGCGCGCGGGCGCTGCGTCTATTTGTCGTACAGAATCCGTACCTAGAGAGAGAATCTCTAGGGATTTTTCGATCTAGGGACTTGCGATGGGTTTTGGAACGCTGCTTCGCCGGCCGGTGTGGCCCGATATCGCCGTTATTTTCTCGAGCTAGCGCCCTGCTGGAGCGAGTGCGAGTCCTGCAGCTTTCGTTTCGACAGCGTAGTACGCGATACGGTGTCGTCGTGACTGCCTCAGAGAACATCTATGGCTGCCTTTGCTTGATCGGTGTGGCTAGGGTTACGTCCAGACGTAACTGTTGCCACCGCTGTCGTTACGTCCAGATGTTACTAGCGCCTTTCCTTACCTGCCGTCACTATAGGCTACTGCTCACTATAAGGCCAGTTTTACTAGCGCCTTTCATTGCCTGCCGTCAGTATAGGCTACTGCTCACTATAGGGACAGTTTTACTAGCGCCTTTCCTTACCTGCCACTATAAGGCCAGTCAAATATTTTGCCAGCGTTTGCTCAAGTGGCTGCTGTCACGAAGGCGATTTCCTTCAAGAAAAAAATATATATTAGCGGCGCCCGTGGAGCATTAATGCTATACTATTAGAGCATTAATGCTATACTACGGCGCCACTGAAGCTGATCGGTTGGCTGGGTTAGAGTGTACTAGAAGATCTGAGTGGGACGAGCAGCCGGCTCTGCACCTGCATCGTAGCGAAGCGCGGTTCGTTGACAGTTGGCGTGGCGGCGCTGCGGTCGCAGTGGATTGGTGGTGTTTGCACTGGTAGAGTGACCTAAGGTATCTTCGATTTGGCTTGCACTGCCTGCACTAGTTCCTAAAAGTGTCGCAGCGGTGCCAAGCGGTGCAGGGTGCGCGCAGCACCGGTTCAGCAAGTGCAGGTGCAGCCGCGACACTACTGCGCGGCGGCTACCGCCAAAACGAAGACACAAGTGTCTGGCAAGTGCAGGCCGTGTTGGCCAACGCGGCGTGTATCGATGGTGTTGTTTACCAAAACACTGCCGCGATAGCTGTCTTCGTAGCTGCCGTATATGAAACTGCTCAAGAGCGACGACGATTCCGACAACGGCGACCCTTGCAGTAACTCCGAGGAGGTGGTTGTGTTTTAATTGGTCGCCTGCTCGTTGGTACGCGAAGATGTCAGTCGTGTTCCCTGGTACGGGAACGTCGTCGGAAGGTTCCATGAGTGTGAGTTCAAGAGACTGTTCAGACCTAGGAGGATATTTTATATATCCTCCTAGGTTCAGACCGTCTAGAACCACGTTTTACTTGCTCAGTGGTGAATTCAGCTGGTTTCGGCCTTTATTAAAGTGCGTGCGAAAAATCGCGGGGGTTCTTTGACCGACGTTTCAAGTCAACTTCACGTAAAATTTCACCGATCCATGAAAGTGTGCTCGCTTTGTGTTCAAAACCTTTTATTGACAGCGCCACTTTTCTTCACGCTATTCTAGAGCACAGACGTGACAACTGTTTGAAATCATTAAGATACGTACGCAAGCTCTCATGGTGAATACATTTTTAAAATCAGCAGTTTTACTTGAAGGCTTCCTATCGCACAGCGGCACGCTTTCGCAAAGACAAAGTGAGAGCACAGCTCGCGCTTCGAGCCACATATATTTATTAACAACTTTTTTTTCTTTTCCTACGTTTCTTATTGCCGTCAATATGGTGAATTTTTCTGCTCATGAGCCATGTAAAAAGATTCACCTCAGTAGCTGCTGAAAAGACGCGGCTAAGATTACCGTTGCACGCACGCCCTGAACAAGAACACGCAGCCAACGCAGCGTCGTCTGCTCTAAGCTTGGGAGGAGGAAGGGGAGCACGCCATGCTGCACTTCTTTGCACCTCCTCTTGAGCGAGTGCAGGCTGGCAGAGAACTCGTGCAGAACTACGCTTGCACCTCGACAAAACGAGGGAGCCAGTGCAGAGTGCGCGCGCTGCACCAGCAAATCGAGGAGGGAGGTGCTGCACCCGTTGAACTGGTTCCGCCGGTGCAGCCAAATCGAAGAGACCTCTAGTATTCGCCTCGAGATCTTGGAGTGGCGCCCTCTCGCGTGTGACGTCAGGGAGAGGACTCGGATGCAGCTCTTCGCGCGCGCGTTCGCTACGTGAAGGCTGCTGCCGGCCTGTCTATCGCGCTCGAGTTATTGAAACATTGGTGGGCGAGTTGATAAAGCAATTTGTACTGAATGTTCAAGCAAAATGCCCATCGAAATCGAGCGGAGTTGCCGTCAGGAGCACGTTCTGTGTCGATTGCTCCTGTTGTCGTCTGCTAGCCATCCATGTGTACATCTGCTTCTATGGTGAATTTTTCTTTTCGCGACTGTTCTATGGCCGTGGCGCACTCAAAATGACTTTCCTGTCCGTTTTCGATAACTGACCAGCGTTGGGGCTTCAGCTTCCATGTCTGCGTTAAAGCGCAATAAATGTATACCGCGTGCTGCGCGTGTTCGGTTGCCAAGCCTGTTCCTTCAATTCAATTCACATGTTCGGAGCATGACAAACGACGTGTGATGTCATTCAAATAAATTAAGTGGCGTTACCGGCAACAACGTTTGATTAAATACACATTTTTAGCACCTGTGTAAGCGCGTCGTAAGTACTTTAAATTGAAACACGATATAAACAGGGTGAGTCTAAAGGGGATTCACGACGCGGATATGAAAGATCGGTAGGTTGTCCGGAGTGATTTTCTTTTGTTTATGTTCTATTTTTTTTGCAACATATTTTAATCCTTACGTTAATAAATCGACGTTTGTTCACTCGTTCACGGTGGTCTGAAAATATGCTGGACAGAATTAGTGTAATCATACTAACGTTGATAAATATAAAGCTTTCGCATCGAAAGATGTATTTGCAATAAAATACTGTAAATCAGTCTCAACGGCCGACTCCTGATGTGGCTTGGTGCGATCACTGTACTTAAGAGACTCGAGTTCCTTATGCATTTGCCTAAGTTGACTCGAAGGCGAAAGCCATCTTTTTCTTGAGTCGATGTAATGTTCCTCCGCCGCCCCCCCTCCGAATGCTTTCTGGACGTAACGTGGTTTTGCATTGAAGCTTTCTACACATCACCTGGTTTTGCATCGCCTCCGAGATCGGCCCACCAATCACGGAGGCAATGTAAAGCGACGATGTCATGTGATGACGTAATCATGTGACATGACGTTATGACGTCACAAATTGTGTCGGTCTGGGATGTCATGATGACGTGATCATGTGATGAATTTTCGCATCACTCGTGATGACGCTGGCGACGCGGGACGCCGACGGTCAATTTTCCCAATTTTTGTGGAATCTAAGGCTCCCACCTTAAAATATTCAATCTTGTTACAGCACGGCAAAGAATCACAATAATCAGCCACAGGGGCCAAAAGAATGGTGGGAAAGAGCTCTCTTTCTCCTCTTCCTGGACACATTCGCCGATTTTTCCTAATGTTTACGAAGCTGTACTATCGGTGTCAAGTGAAACGCGAACACTGCAGCGGATCGCATTGCCCAAGCATTAGAAATATAGTGCGCGCCATCCTGTCATTACCATTGGCAGGCTCGCACAGTCGAGTAGGCAGCACTGCGCGATCGCAAACATGAATGCGGCTAATGAACGTATCTATCTCTAATCATAAGAGTCGAACTGTACCACGCGCACCACTGCTGGCGTTTCATTCCGAGCGACCTTATTTGCATCCAGCTCGCCCAATCTATGCTAGTGGTCTCCAATAACCCGCTGGTCGATGAACTTATCGATTTCATTTTGTCGGCTGTCGTGTCTGCACAAGTCCACATGACTACAATTGGGAGTGGAGCGTGAATTTTCGTTCATCTCAAGTCTGTTTACACAACGCTGATTTTTGCGAATAAGCCGCAAAATTGATCACGCTGCGATTTCAAAGCAGCGGAGACTCTCTTTAACTCACTTGGTGGGGGGCGTTCGCGCTTTCACGTAAGCTATTTCAACGCCATCCAGCCCAGTGAGCGACGCTACGAACTCGGGGGCATGAACCTGACCGCGATGGCTGTCGGTATACAGAAGATATGCTAAATGTTAACGTTTCTTAAACTCATGTAATGCTAGCAGTCATCTCAAGAAATATCATAAGAAGAAAATGCAGCTAGTAGTCGAGGAACGCCGTGCGACGCGAGTGAACTATAACGAAAATGCTGCTGTTTTAGCCAGAGCGTAGCAGATGACAAAAGCCGAATCCCCGCCCTTGCGTCACCGGAGCGCCGTTCGCAGCGCCGCCATCGGTCGCACACGAGGCGAATAGGGGGGAGTGTCCAAAGCGGCGCGCGAATACATGGGAGGAGTGAGTAGAGCTGTGCACGGGCTCCGGGTAGCCCGAAAGCCCGAGCCCGGCCCGGCCCGCGGGCCGGGCTCGGGTATGCGGACGTCTTCCCAACTCGGGCCCGGGCCGGGCTCGGGCTACTCATCTCGGGCATCGGGTGGGCCGGGCCTGGTGCAAACCCTGCATCAAACCCCCCCAAAAAATATAGACGTTGTGCCGGAATTGTTTTCTAGCACTTAGCGACGAGCACACAGATCACCTTTGTGATTATTTATCCATACAATCATCCTCCTGTCCTGCATCATAGGTAATAAACTGCTGGAAGAACCAGGAGTCTAATTATTCTAAGCTTGTTATGATCGCAAAAAAGATATTTGCGATTCCGGCTACCAGTGCGAGCAGCGAACGGAACTTCAGTTCGACAGGATATGTGATGCACCGCACTTCACTGAAGTCCGAATCACTGCGCAGCTTGTTATTTTTACAGAACTTGTAATCTGTGTATACACATTAACATATGTCGTTTGCATTTGTTGAACTTTGATATGTTGAATAAAATGCAACATGATCAAAAAGTGATATCTTGTCTCCGCAGCAAACTTTCATAGTGTCGGGCCGGACCGGGCCCGTGTTTGTGTTTTTGTACATCGGGCCGGGCCGGACGGGCTAGAAGCCCTTTGGGATCGGGCTCGGGCGGGCCTGCGACGCAGTCAATGGGCCCGGGCCGGGCTCGGGCTTGAAAATTAGGCCCGTGCACAGCTCTAGGAGTGAGGGCCTTTCGCGGTGAACTCCCGCGCCGCGGCGCTGCCGTGCCGGACCCGTGGGCTTTGCGACATTTGTTTTCCTAGCCGCTACAGGGAGCGACCGCAGCGCCGCCACTGGGCGAAGCGCGAAACGCGCTTCTAGGCACTTTTTCTCCCTGAAGACGGCCGCTGACCTAGGTACTGAGGAGGAGAACGCCCCTGCTCCATTCGTCCCTAGCCGGATCGGCAGCAGAGAATCGCGTTGGTCGATTGCCGGTGTCGGTGTCTACTCACGTCAAGGTAAGTTCTTGCATACCTTGTACTGCGGTGATAACTACCGCGCGACGGAGCAAATGAGTTAAGCGGGCCAGGCTTTCTACCTGGTGTAGCATAGCGATCTATTGTCACACCGTATCACAGGGAATGGAAGAGTACATTGCAAGTCTGTTTTATTTACGCGTGTATGTACGTGCTGTGTTTGCGTGCCCTTCGCCTCCGAACACCTCTGTGGATTACAGCCCTGCGTAAAAGGAGTATCAGCCAGTCGGAGTATATTATTACACCACAGTGCTTAGCTCGGTTGTTGTCGAGGGGGAACTGCCTTCAATAAATAATTACTTACGTGACGCTACGACTTCAGTCCCAAAACTTGATTTGCTGCAATTATGCTACTGTTACTGCAGCTTCTGATCGGTGCAGGTATTTTTCTGGAGGGAAGCATCAATGTCTAGCGCTAATTGTACCGTTTTTATTACATACCTCTCTTATCTGCTAGTACATACCTCTCTAATCCCATTTGTGTGGTTCATATAGAATGCGAAATTCATTTGCTGCATCAGCCAAGGCAAAACAGAACATTAAGCTGGAACTGGCCTCTTCTCCGCATTACGAGCTCTCTGGAGTGGTACTGTAAATTCTGCATTGCCAGATATTGTTGCGTTAGAATCTCACTACCTGCAAAATTTTGACTGGCACTAGCACCCAGTTGCTGTATTTCTGGTAACCAGCTGCACTACTATGGGAAGCTGTCATTTCCCATGGTTTTGGCATAGCAGAGACGATACCTGGTTTAAACAGCCCATGTGCAACTGTGATTAAAACTGGACTGGCTGGTAATGGCATGCACACATACACACTTAAAACACAATGCTTTACGTTTAGATGCAACAGATTTAAAGGAACACTGACTGCAACTGCTGATATTGCCTCCTTTAGAAACTTGCTCATTTGCAAGAAAGTGGGCAGTTACCATTGCAATTTGCAGTGTTCTACTACTTCATGCTTTAAGGGGATCCTGAACCACTTTTCCAAGTAATCATCGAATGACCTCAGTATCGAGCCTCGTGAATCGATTGCTGCAAAAAGAACAAGCCGAGTTACAAGAATTTGTCACATGCTTTAAGAGCTTTCCCGTTTCTCTCATCCCGACGAACGTGCTCCAAGGTACACATGGAGGGATGGCATAAAGGAAAGAAGTCAGGTCAGTGCATAACATGAGCTTGACCATGTGTGACGAAATGCGATCGCTCTCTCCTGAGACGATTCCTCTACGCGAGTGTGGCTACTATGGAGTGTAAGGCCAACGTGTGGCAGCACCCGGCAGCAAGAAGTGCATCTGATCCAAACACCGCTCTTTATTTATGTCGTATATTGGCCTGCTATGTGTTGTCCAACGTGAAAACAGCAGGCTCCAACAGCTCCAAAAAGAGTGAGCACAGCCCCTGTATGAAAAAAGGGT
>JALIZH010020121.1:0-16340 GCA_030522465.1 Rhipicephalus appendiculatus
AAGATGCACGCATTTCGCGGTCTCGAATTGAGCCTACGAAGGGAGCCGCAAACGTGACAGGTACGTAACCGCATTATCCATAGCATGTAGTTGAAGCATTATCGCAAGCGTCAGCCGGATGAAAGTGTCGCCGAGATCGCCCAATTAGTTTGCATGAATAACATATGTTCCCGGCACATTTCTTATATGCGAGGTTTACCTTAACGGTTCGCGTAACTATGCATTTTACTCTGTGCATTTGCATATCGTACCCAAGAGCCTCTTAAATCGCTGAACTGGGTCGGTCGATCTAGCAACAGTTGACAAATTAAAACCTACACGTGCGACCTAGACTGCCGCAACGGCGACGACCATAAGCGTGCGCAGGGTTCCCCTTCAGGGGGGGGGGGGGGGGGCGAAGGTTCGTCGCAGCGCCCCCCCCTCCCTATATATTGTCAATATATGGGGCTGACTTTGCGCCCCCCCCTACAATGTATAGGCGAAGCGCAAAGCGCCGACGACGCCATCTGCCGCCACGGCTTGGAAGCGCCGGCGGGCTCGGGCGAGCAGTTTTCCCGCGAGCGTGTGCGAGAGTGCACGGATGGACGTGTTTTCATCGTGATTTAACGCCTCTGTCGGGCTTCAGCGATGCCGAAGTATAACTGCCGCGTTGTCGGCTGCTCAAACACATACAAAAAATCGCCAGGAACGCACCTCTACAGGTTTCCGGTGCTATTTCATGAGCGAGAGCGAAGGCGGTGGATTGTGGCTGTCCGACGCAGAAGGTAAGCAATCGCGCTTTCTTTACGACAATGTTAGAACGATTACCTTGTTTTTATTTGTCCATTTATGTCGCTACGTCTTCAGCGAACGCTACTACGTTTACACTTGGTCGCCTCGCCTGCATTGTAGACGCTACAATGCACATGAGGTTGTTATTACTGATAAGACGCGATGCCTAGGCTCACCTGAAAAACGAATGGCGCGAAGCGCAATGCCAGAGAATGTGGGGCAGGTGACGGCTCCTTTACAAAAGCGCCGTGGAATCACCCGTGTGCTGCACGAAATCGGCTGCATTCTACCTATTGATGGCACTGGAGTGCGATCACCGCTGCAGAATGTTCGCTGTGCGCTCGCCTCAACTATACGCATATTCATAGGCGTGCGCACGAGAAGGGGGGGCGAGAAGGGGGGGGGCGCAAAGGCAGCCCCATACATTGACAGAATAGGGAGGGGGGGTGCTGCGACGAACCGTCGCCCCCCCCTGAAGGGGAACCCTGCGCACGCTTATGCGCATATTGGCTGTAAAACATGGCACCTGTGCGCACTGAAGGCTTTTGACAGGACATTCAACCGATTCAACCTCCTTTTGAATGCCTCGTAACATGACTTCATGCTGATGTGACCGAGGAGGGGGGTACAGGCTGCCACCCAGGCTCCGACAAAGGAGAACTCTTGCGAGGCTGCTTGCTTACAAAAAAGGCACGTTTATTTACATATTTACAATAGTAAACAAAGTAGGTGCAGAGACGCGCCTTTACATGAGAAGAGTTCGCAAGCGACAAGAGGCCCCCAGCGCACTCTCGATGCGCTCCTTTTATATCCGTCCGTGCACGCGCGTCTCGTCAAGTCTTTTCACAGGACGCGGACTGCGTGTACCAGCAACGCCGATGCGCGTTCCCTTCAGCGCACAAGAACACCTCTTGCGTTCCTGCTGGACGCGGACTCCGTTTGGAAGGCATGCCGATGAGCGTCCCTTGCAGGCCGCCTTGCCGGTTATAACAGTGCTAATAGGAAACCCTTGCGCCACTAGCGCAAGCTGCCGAGATATTTTTTCACAAGTTTATCGTGCTGGTTTAAAAGTTTTACCAACGCTGACCCTTCGCGTGGCCACACCCGTTAAATCCATGCGCCGGTGCGACAGCGCTCCCTCAAAATCTACTATATAAACTCATGGCACGTAAACGAAGCTACTGTGTCAAGACAAAACGTTGGTTCACGCCTTGGTTCACTATTATAAAGTGCGGCTCCTTTGCGCACACTATCGCCGCAAAAAGTAATTATTTGGGACACGCAATAGCGGCAAATCGCACGCGCGCACTTCCGTCATGCTTGCTTGCAGTGAAAGGAGGCGTCTGCTACGCGGCCCGCTTGCGGTTCCGACGGCCGCCGCTACGCGGCTTTCAGTGGCGCCCCTATAGGCGCTGGGCATCGCGGATAGGGCTGGCTTTGCGCCCCCCCTGGTCGGGACCAAATTTTTAATTTAAGATCTTCAAATAACCGAAGACTACTTCTTTGTGTAATGCTACACCCAATAAAACAAATTGCTGTTTATACCAAGTAGTTCTGCCGTGCCATGTACCAAGTCAATAATCTTTTGTAATAGTTTTTGCTCCAGCTGACTCGTAGTTGTCAGCAGCCTATCGACATCATTATCCTCATTTCAAAATATACAGCGGCTAACGGTTCGCGTTGCATTCGGATGGGCCTCGCGCTGTTGCGTTTCGCTGTAAATGTTTCGAGCCACTGCCAGCCGACACATTCGCTTTCGTTCTGTTCATTTTGACTCGTTCGAATGCTTTCGCGAAGCGCATTCAGCTGACTTCGGGGGAAAGAAGGAACCGTTGAAGCTTTCTCCGGATCAACACCCGTTTCAAGCCCGAGAATATACGGACCGGTGAGTAAAAATCCATTGCTTCAGTATTGTACCAATGGCTTCGTTGGGCGTCGCACGGAAGCAACGCATTGCAATATTAAATTTTTCAACGTGTCATATTCTGTCGCCGAGAAAACGTGCGTTCCTTGCGGCGTGGCTTCAAGTGGGAGCGAGTTGCTGAGGCAATAGAAGTGCATTCCGGATGTTTATCGTTTGATAACACAAACCAGGCCGCTGCAATAAAAGAAGGCAAATAGATGACTAAAGCCTCGCATGTATCTTTGTAGCTAGCCCGCACATCAGAGCAAAAACCATACTATAGTTCGCCGCAGTCGCATTTGAGAAGCCACGTTGGCAGTTTAAGTTTTTTTTACCACACATTTAGCGCAACAAATGTTTCACATAATTATAAGTGTACTTTCACTTTAGTGTGATGAAGAAACCGTCACTATAATCAGAAATATTGCTTTTTATTTTCTGCCATAGCCTCCCGGCCTGACAAGGAAACAGCTGTATGCAATGGGAAGGCACCTACTACATGACATGCCTGGCAAAAAAAAGCTACCCCAAGTGATACAACATGCATTATAAGGTACGTTTACATCTATGTATAACAAACTGCTGTTTACTTGTTCACTATGTTTATATGTTTACTTTTGCAAAACTTCATATCCATTGATTATGATTATGCTTATCAATGGTGATGTCATTACTTGTTTTTCCAGGACTGCCATGCAACGACAGGATGACTACCTCCGAATGTGCACTCTGCTAGTGCGGTGAAACATGTGAACATCTGCTACAACATCTTGAACCTCACACTTGCAATGCTGTATATGTGAATGGTTTACCAGACATCATGGAGGGGTGCTTACAATTGTCCACAAGCATTAGCTGGCTATTGTGTCATGCAATGTACAGGGCTGGTCAAAAGTTCGCAGGCCACGCTTTCATAGAAATACATGGGATAGTGGCCTGGGAACTTTTGACCCCCCTGTACATCGCAATAGCATTGAAATTGAACACTAGCTTCGTGCATTAGTTACATTACGTGGCTGCTGAGCTCAATGATACAGGTTTTATTCCCAGCCACAGTGGTCACATTTTAATGGGGGTGAAGGCAAGAATGCTTATGTGCTTAGATTTGCGTCTGAAGTTCAGGCAAAGACGGAAGCTTGAAGAATGCGAAAAACTTGTGAACATGAGGTGTCGCTGGAGCATGTGTTTCAACAAGCAGTCTTGTCTTCAAGGCTACAACTGTGTATGTTTAAACCTCAGGCAGTCAGAATCAATCTGAAGTTGCCCACTACTGTGTGACTCATTATCATATCATGGTTTACATGTGAATCATCGGAAATTATATATTACATTACAAGATGAACATCACAGTAGTGAGGGGAATTAAGTCTTTCCGACATTTAGTTGTGACTTGTGAAAGTTTACAAACTACGCTTAAAACTGTTTTGCCTTAAATAACCGTGTTTATATAATAGAAGTTTACCAAAAGGTACGCCAAAACATTACAAGGCTGTGCTCGATTACATTGGCCTTTGCACATGTGTTCAATGAAATCGTTCAAATTAATTACAGCTAAGAAATTGTAAACGTGACGAGCACCTCTTGCAGCAGAGCTTCACCAAGCACGTTTACGTTGTCGTGATAGTGTTCATTAAATGTGGTAGTGTTTTTTTTTTTCTGCATATAGCAGAGAAACGTCCCGAATTTGTTTGAGCACACCTACTTCGGCTGTTTGATCAAATTAACGTGTCACAGTTATCGTACCTACCACTATAAAGTGAAAGTCTGTGCACTTCTGTTATGAAAAAAACCTAGGAAATCGAAGAGGTATTTAAAACACACATGCACTTGATTTATCCACAGCCACACTGCAAGATTTTACATATTTCAATCCGCAGCCTATAAAAGTAGCTGGGTGAAAACATAGCAAGACGTGTGTTTCGGCAAGTTGCTTCATACTTCATGTGAAACGAACAAGCGCTAAAAAAATGGGGACGTAAACAAGAGGCATACAGGACCGGCACTGAACTTTCATGAGGTTCATTGAAAAAAAACATGAAAATTTATAACGGCAAGCAGCAAGGGTGATAACATTGGTAATGCATTCACCCGATAACAAAAGTGTCAAGACCTCGTCATAAACACCACATCATGGCCATGCACCAATGCAGGCTCAGCTGCCTAGCCCCCAGAGGCGATAGTAAGGTATGTTATCGCCCTTCCTGGTTACCATTATAAACTTTCATGTTTTTTCAATTAACCTCTGTCGAAAGCTGAGCGCTGGTCCTGTGTGCCTCTTATTTATGACCTGTTTCTTGTCGCTCATTCGTTTCACATTGAGAAAACATACTTCAGCTTCCAAGCACAAATATATAGAAAAAGTAAAGGACACAATAACAACTATTTCATATATATGACCTTTATTCATCCAGAATTGGCACAGGTTCACATCATCATAGCAGAAAAACTGGGCGAGTTGGTATGTATTCATCGTTACTGGAGAGTGCGCACTGACAACGAGGAGAAAGAGAGAAGGCATGAGGTGAAGGTGTTTTTTTCTGCGGAACACAAGGTGCATGGCATATGCCCGGCTGTGCGAAGACACATTGAGTCTAGGACAAGTCCAGTATGCACCATTAACCACACCTACAGACACGTTCCTTGCGCCTCGGGAGTCGTGTACAGCGTCCCGTAGTCATGTGGCCGCGTTTACGTTGGCCAGACGCCTGAATCTGCGCCTTAATGAACACAGGAACGCAGTTAATGTTCCTGCGTTTCCCCACCCACCTTGGCATGCATTGCAGGGACTGCGGGTGCTCTGCGGATTTCACAGGCACCGCGGTGTTGTTCCGTCAGTCGGACAAGATTACGAGAGAAATTTGCGAGGCGTTCCATATCAGAAAAGATGGTCATAGATGTGTGAGCCAGACGTCACTGGCACTAACAGATGAAGTATCTTTTCTGGGCCACACTGCCTAGCGCCTTGCAAGTTTCAGCAGATATGTTTTATCACCTCGCCATATTGTCAGGCTTTGAAGTAACGTGTGACCTATATCGTTCAGTTATGTTTTCTGCGCAGTGACGTATGTGTGGTACTCTCTATGTGATTTTATTCCGTTTTCCTTCATTTAACTTTTGTTGAAAGTGAGCGCTCATGTCGCGTTCTCTCTTTGTTCCCGTAGTCAGTGCTCGCTCTCCAGTAACAATGTTCACATCATGCCCCACCAGCTAATTTGTGAATGCTTGCTTGCAAGAGAGTGCTCAAGCTTTATCGACATGCCTATGCGATACAGAGCAAGTGTTTAGTGTTCTGCGCGAGCACAAACAAAGATGTACAATGCATACCTATAGCTAATTTTCTTAGAATTATGCTTCTTGAATCTGTAAGCACTCACCTCTTGCTTTAGCATTTGCTCCATACCCGGCAGTCAGATTACTACTTGCGCCAAGAAATTCTAGCTGTATAAACTGTGTAATTGAACTATAACGAGGAACAGAACAAGCCTGAAATATTTTCTTGCACTTAACAGCTAAAAAACATAATACCTATGGTATGGGCTCACAGCCGAGAATTTAAAATTCGTGCCTACCCTGTGGACACAACGTGACACTGCTTAATTAACGCATTCAAGGTGACAGCGCAGAGCAATAAAGATGCAGAATTGTACTCATCCGCGGCTGTTTACGTAACAAATTTAGCAAAACTAAATTGCTCTCACTGCGCCAACTATCTGTCGGCGCAGCGCACGTTTCGTTTCCACACCATGCACTCACATCGATACGAACAGAACCTGGCAAGCGCCCACATTGCTAACGGCAGTATAAGACCCTTGTCATAAAGCTACGCTATTAATAAACTCGGACGCCGCAACACAATGAGAGCGACGTTTGTTCAGCGATATCGGTGTTAAGTCATATGCACATGTTTGTCGGCTTTCAAGAGTCTTTACACATGGGTTGAAAGCTTTCGATATGTATGAGTGACTTGTTTTGTTTGGACCTGACTGTATACATCGCTTGTACCGGCTTGGGCACTCGCAATAAACGATACAAACCTTACTTGATTGTCGTTGTTTTTGCCAGTCGAGGCCTGTTTGGTCACCTGGCGATAACTAGACACGCGAACCGCGATTTAGCTACGAGAAAAAACAAAATACCACCGGGAGCGAGCAGCGCAGTAGCGCGACCCGCGCGAACGAGCAGCAAAAAATGCGCTTGTCCAATGATGATGATAGTACTTGCAGCGCCATCTCGCCTCGCGGTATTGCAGTTCTGTACACCGCCGCTACCCTTATTTCCGTACTACAGTCAAAGGTACAGTTTCCGTTCTCTAAAGTTGTATGGAGGTTAAGAGACCGCGTGCGCTCGGTCGAGGAAGTACCGCTTGAATCGTGCGGTCGCTCCATCGGTTCCCGGTCGCTGCAGTTGTCTCGAAAGCCTCGCTACGCTCGCCGCAGACTCGCGTTGTCTCTCTGTAGCGGAAGCGGTAGCTCGACGCCGACGCTTGGCTTGACGGCCGAGTGAACGTAAACGGAAACTTGGTGTGCACCCCCAATGCTGCTTCGCATTCCCTCATGGTTTCCTTTAGTGGGAGATGGTGTAATTTTTTCATTAAAGTTTTCTCCCTCTCTCTCTCTCCACAATGGCCCAGGTACTATCGCTTGCGCGCAGCATCTGTCCCATTTCCTCAGCTACCGCGATGGTGGCACTGATTGTCGCATCTTTCACAGCACCATCTGGGCTGCGCAAGAAGCACTATTAGTGCGGCTAACAGCGCGAAACACGTCGACGAAGAAGCGAGAAGTGGACACGGCACAGCGCTGACTTTCAACTGAACGTCTACGTGTTTCGCGCTGTTAGCCGCAACGAATCTACACCAACTCGCCCAGTTTTCCATCCTACTTACTACTAGTACGCTTTCCAAAGCCACAAATGAACACCAGCACACACGCATTTTGGTTGGTTGGTAACAACTTTATTGTTAGTCCGGCAGAGCTTTCGCTGACCGGGCCTTAGGTCTCCCACGTGGGGACGTCGAGGCCTTGCCTCACCGCCGCCTCTTCTCAAATATTTCTGCCAGTTAACGGCTGCGGTGATATTCCAAGCTGTGATTCTGGTCTTCATATGGAAAATGCTGATGGTGATGACCTCGTATGGATGGCGCTCACCCACACAGGGGGGATGGGCCAAGAACCGGGCGGCAGGAGGAATAATGGTCTGTGAAACTAAACAAAGCTGGAATTTTTTTTAACAATACATCTAATCAATGAAAATGCTTAATGAGCAAGCGGTCAGACTATGAGAGGTTCCTTTTTACGTGTGAAGCGACGTTGTTGCTTTGACAATTCCTTTTTTAATCAGTCGCTCACTTGCTACGAACATAACTTTCACTTGCTGTAATCGGTTCACGCTTGCATTAATAGTTTCTTATTTCACTGTATCTTGAATTATGCCCCCCAACACATATTCACGGTAGCAAACCAAATACTAGCGTCTGGTTAACACCCTCCTTACTATCCTCTTCACATATCTCTCTCGTTGCACTTGACGAAGTCCGTTCATGCTCAAGTGCAACTATTGAAACAGCGAAGCTGTTCTAGCTCGGCGTAATGAGTCTATCGTGACCCAAAAATATAATCATCATAAACAGGCACGCGCTCTCTTCGTTCTCTTCATCTTCGGCTTCGCTCCCAGAACACGTGCGTCAATTTCTCCGGCGTGGCCTGTAATAACCATGATGGGTTAGACAACGAGTACAGAAAGAAAGAAAGAAAGAAAGAAAGAAAGAAAGAAAGAAAGAAAGAAACAAAGAAAGAAAGAAAGAAAGAAAGAAAGAAAGAAAGAAAGAAAGAAAGAAAGAAAGAAAGAAAGAAAGAAAGAAAGAAAGGAAGAAGCAGAGACACAGAAAGAAAGAAATATATAAAGGACAGGGACGTAGCCACCAATTTTTTTTCGGGGGGGGGGGGGGGCACCTTCTTGATTTCGGGGGTGGCACCTCCTTGAAATAGTCATTTTTCGCTATGTATGCCATGGCGAAAAAACATTTCAGGGGGGGGGGGGGGACGTTCCCGGTATGCCACCCCCTGGCTACGCCACTGATAAAGGACGAGAACGAGAAATTCTTGCCGAAATACATTCTTCACGAGGCGGGAATGGACCCGCGTACCATCGATGGGAAGGCGAGCATCCTAACCACTCGGCTATCCAGGCACGCTAGGAGAGCATAGCATAGCCTTGTATAGTATAGTGCATCAAGAGGGTGGGAAAGAGAAATGAGGCGGAGGAAAGGTGTGAGGGTGAGGAGGAGGGGAGAGAGTAAAGTCTAGCACAGAAAGAACGAGAAAAAGAGAAATGGAGAAAGAGAAAGGAAGAGAGAATGTCAACGAAAGAGAAAGAAATATAGTTAGGGATGGAGAGAAAAAGGGACGAAAGAGGAAGAAAGATACAGCAAGAAACGAAGAAATTGAGAGAGAGTGATACAATAACTATATAAACAGAGACAAAAAACTGAAAAACAAAGAGAACAAAGAAATAGAGGAAGAAAAAGAAAATTTGCGACACTTATCAAAAGAGTAAAAAGCAGGACTACATAGTTGCCCATCAGCTTCGCTGTCTCCTTAGAATTGCGCATTTACTGCAAGTTACGCAAATTTTTTTCTTACAATATGAGTTGGTGTTTTTGAACGGAGCAGTCACTTGTTCTCAGCAGTTGTCGAAAACGGTGGATCAGAGGTAACAGTGCTCAGCTGCTGACCCGAAGGTGGCTGCTTCGATCTTGACCGCGGCGCTCACATTTCGGTGGAGGTGAAATGGTAGAGGCCCCTGTACTGTGCGATGTCAGTGCACGTTAAAAAACAACAGATGGTCGAAATTTCCGGAAGCCCTCTGCTGCGGCGTCCCTCATGCATAAGCATATCGTGGTTTTGGGGCGTAAAACACCGAGGTATTATTATTTTCTCAGAAGCTTATGTTACGTTTAGATTTTTTCTCATCTCATTTTGATATGTTCCGTTTGAGCATAATGACTTGTGGTCACCACCGCACGCTTGTGTTAAGAGATTTTGCAAACGTCATTATGTCTAATGGTTATCGGTAGAACATTTACTCGGTGTAACCAGACCACGCTTGGTTCAGGTTATCTTTTTTTTTTAGATCTAACTATATATATGCCTTATGAAGTATGCACAAAAATTTCACCTGGTTTAATTAAGTAGTTGATCCTTGTGCTCAGAGATTTTTGTATTCTTCCTGTCTTATATGGTGTTTGAGAAGAATTTTCACCTGATGTAACCAGTTCATTCTGGTGTTCAGAGATTTATCTAATCTTGCAATGGCCCATGCTGTCTGAGTACAACTTTGCCTTGCTGCAACCAGTTCATGCTTGTCTTCCGAGATTTTTGTAATCTTATTATGTCTGATGTTGTTTGAGCAACAGTCACTTGTTGTAAGGCATTCATGCTTAAGTTCAGAGATTTCTTTAACCTTATTATGTCTCATAGTGCTTCAGCAAGGCTTTCACTTGGTGTAAGCAGTTCATGCTTGTACTCGGAGATTTCTTTATTCTCGCTATCTCCTATGATGTTTGAGCGAAACTTTCACCTGGTCGGTACTACAGATGGTTCACCTGGTGTAACCAGCTCGTGAGTGTGTTGAATGATTATTCTAGTGTTATGTCTGACATTGTTTGTCCAAAACAATCACTTGGCGCGTAAGCAGCTCAGAGATTTCTTTAATCGCACTGTGTTTTATGGTGTTTGAGCAAAGCTTCCACCTCGCTGTATATATAAGCACTTCATGGTGGTGCTCAGAAATTTATTTTCACTATACTTTATGGTGTTTGAGCAGAACATTCACCTGGAGTGAACAGCTCATGCTTTTGTTCGGCGATTCAGGCGTACAAGACTGTATAAACGCTAGGATCGCCCTTTTTTCAGTGTTGCTGTGAGACACGTTGCTGTTATATTGACACTAATGTGGTAGTGCGACTCGATGAATAAATAATCTTGTTCATGCGCTGTCTGAGAATATATAAGGTTGCTCTCGGTTGCAGGTTCGAAGATGCAACGTCTAGATAATCATGATAGCACCCTGTTTGTCTCTGCCACCTTTTATCTTGTATTTGCGCTGAATTGTTTCTCTACGCTGTCACCACACCGAAAGTTGGAAGTTTTTTTAGGCACGTGAGAGTCAGGAAGGGCAACACAGGAGTTTCTTAGGAATTTGTGTCGGCCTCGAGCAGCAGCCGCTAAGATGAATCACATTAGCGTTGCGCTACTGCTTTTCTCCAACGCCGTGGCAGCACTTCTCTGGTGAAGTAAATTTGACAAAACGCAGCATATTACTTTTAGAAACCATCATCATCAACCTCACTACGCCCACTACAGGGCAAAGGCACTTGGAATCCTGACAGTTACCCTGAAAGGGGCCCTGCAACACTTTTTGAGCATGATCAGAAAACACTGCCGATCGGTAGTCGAGGCTCCCAAGAACACGCAAGCCAAATATTATAGCGCAGCACGCGGTCTGGCATTCGCAATAAATTCTCAAAGTCAGCTAAAGATTGTTTTCTCTTCTCTCGACAAATGACGCTACAAGCTCAAAAATCACTCGTCACAGACATTGTATCAGACATTGGCTGATTTGAGCGTGGCGGGCTAGGTCGTTACGGGGCCGCCGCGGGAGGTCGCCACTTGTCCCACGCGTGCGCGCGATCGCACTGAAAAGGCGCGTATCGAAGAAAAGAAAAAAGAGAAATAAGTGCTCAAGGTCACGAGGCGCGCGTGACGTATTTTCTTTCCCCGTGCCCTCCCTCTCTGCTTAGCTTCCAGCGCTTTCGTCGGGACGACAAATCTTTGTAACTCCGCTCGTACTGGATGAATTCTAAAAATTTTTGCGGCGGTAAATTCGTGAGGCAATAAGCTCCTTTAGTCAATCCATTCCATGGGTACTTGGAAAAGTGTTGCAGGGCCCCTTTAATGACAAGCGGTTATCTTGCCACGCGCTACGTGCCCGGTCCATGTCCATTTTTTTCTTCTTCATTTCAACTATTATGTGATTAACACCTGTGTGTTCCCTGACCCACTGTGCTCTCTTGTCCCTTAGGTCACACCTATCATTTTCCTTTCCATTGCTCGCTGCGTCATTTTCAATTTAAGTTGGACCCTGTTTGTAAGCCTTTGGGTTTCTGCTCCGTAGATAAGTACCGCTAACATGCATCTTCCTCTTGACGTATAGTGGTAAACTACCATGTAAGGGGTCATGTATTAGTAACTCTAACTACGCCCCGTGGCGAGCGCCGTAACGCGAATAATAATTTTAAAAAAACGTCAGCACACATTTGGCACAGCTTCTTTCCCCCGTGTCATCATAGCAGGCTCGTCGGGACGAAATAAAGAGAGCGTTCAGATCTGTGCGACCTATGTCTGTAACTCCGTTAATACTTGAAGTCGATTCCCGAGGCATACAAATTTATATTCTGGTTAGATTGTTCAAGACCTATTAGAAAAATGCCGCAGGGCCCCTTTCAGTTTTTTTTTTTCACGGGGCAGTGACGGCTTATTATTTTTTTTGTAAACCTCTATATTCCTGCAGGTATATCATTTGCGTAAGGACTAAATGGTCAGCCTGAGACCAATTTTTTTTCATTACATGCACCGCTAATATTGAAGCCAAAGTAAGGCGCACGGGTGTATAGAGGGGGTGGAGTCAGGATGTCCTGACCCCCCACTCTTATCTTTTAAAGACGATAGTCTTTCTTGGGATACCTAAACGGAAAAATTTTGGTCTGTCTGTCTTTCTGTCTGTCTGTCTGTCTGTCTGTCTGTTTGTCGGCACGTCACACGATTCAGCTAGCTGGCCAAACTTTAACCACCTGCCTTACGACCTCCAATCTTGACCAAGAAGCAAGTGTTCATACGGGTGAGCGTGGGCAATTAAAAATCAAATATTACGCATACCTGAGGCACAACATCAATACCTTAGTACTATTCACAGTGTTCCTTTAAAACAAAATCTATAGATACGTAATTATAAAGATCCTAGTGTTTATTACGCGGCGCTGCTGTGTACAAAACAAGTCTCCGCCCAGTGATTTAACTTCGACGCTGTGGCTGGCTGTGGTCTACACGGTAGCGCCATCTACAGCGCTACCGGGGAACATCAACACAAGCCGATGTTCCCCGGTAGCGCTGTAGATGGCGTCCTCTTCTGTTTTATCAATGCCAGCCAGATGCGGCTGATTCATCGTAGAAGAGCGCTGTCTCAGGCAAGGCAAAACATATATGGCCGCTTGATGAAATACGACCCACTCTACAAGACATGATCAGAGAACGCAGAGAAGAGACCGACGACCAAATTTCAGCGGAGAAACGCCGGCGTCCGTCTAAGCGCGCCCGGAAAACGTCCGCAAAACGAGCCCAGCGGCTAGCCCAGCTATTAAATTGTGGTACTCATGCCGCTCATGCAGTGCAGTCGGCACAAGACTATCGTCTTTCGACGACATTTGCAGCGAAGCACGCAGATACGCGGCCAATTTTTTTATATATAATATAGACCAGCAAGACAACATATCAGGTTGTAGAGTTCCTACTCAGCTTTAAAGGGCCCAGCAACACTTTTTCAAGATGGTCAGAAAATGCTGCAGATCGGTGGTCGATGCTCCCGGAAACACGCAACCCAAACGTTTTAGCGCAGCACGCGGCCGGGAATTTACAAATCAAGTTCAAAGTCAGTTAGAAATCGCTCCCTCTTCTCTCGACAAGTGATGCCATATAGCCAAATAAACTGCGTTACATACGCAAAAGACACGGCCATTGGCTGATTTGAACATCGAGAGCTGCATAGTCACTGCGGCCGTCGCAGTTTGCCATGACACCCGCGGCGCGGCACGGGCAAGTGAGCCGCGCGCGTTCGAAGAAAAACAAAAAGAAGAAAGAGCTCCCTTTCATCCCCCTCTCCCTCCCCTGTGCACCTTTCAGCGCGCTCTCTGAGACGGAAGGAGAGCAAAACCTCTCGGAGCGCGCTACAATATCTCCAACTCCGATTGTACTCGACGCATTCTAAAAATTTTTGGGGCAGTCGATTTCTCAGGCAATGAAATTAGACAGTGATATCATTCCACGCTTACGTGGGAAAGTGTTGCAGGACCCGTTTAAGTATCAGACTTCACTGAGCCTCCCCCCCCCTCTTTTTCGAAAAAATCTTGCATCTGCCCCAGGTAAGGCGACAACAGCAAGATGATGAGGCGACAGTGATGCAAGAATATGAGGCGGGTTCCACCCACAAACATTGAACATTTCAATGTACCAATGACGCAGCTTTCTTTTATTCACACATGTGAAGCAGATGTTGCGTACACCGCGTAAACAGTAGGATAATGTTGGAAACATTGCACACAAGCTCGCTACAGTACACTGCAAAAAGTTGGTTGCGAATTCCCCGGTTCAAGAAGACGTTGCATCAAGCACATGGTGTGTATGTACGGGGGAGTAAAGACAGGTGCACATCAAAACAGAGCTTGGTAAATAGTCGCAGTAATCGCTGTACACTACACAAACACGAATTCACTGGTACACTCCTTAAGGCACTTATATAACGGCATCCCTTTGTGCATCAGGGAACAAAAATAATTCGCATCTTGAATACTTGCAGTAGATCGAGGAAGCCACATACATACATGTTCGTTGGCCGGCTATACAATGCCACACATTTAACAAACAAAACAAGAAAAAGATATGTCGTGGTGGTGATGAAACATCGCCAGTCCTGAGAAAAACAAAACAAAAGCGGAACGTAGGTACGCTGCCACACAAAATAAGATTCATTGAAAACCGCTGCCGAACGCATCAGGTGTGCTATAATTCGTTGTTCACATTTCGGTTTCATGACCATAGTTGGCAGAACAGTCATTTACACCATGAGGTACACAGAACACAAAGAAACTGGTATATATGCAAGGAAAACTTTGCATCAACAATTTCTGTTCTTAATAATTAGGCAGTTTTGAAGTTGAACACCAATGTTAAAGGCTTCAATACTCGCAACAAGAAATTTGTAGAACAGAAATGTAGGAGAGTTGGAAGTGCTCTCTAACGTGCATAATGGACACTGCGTGACGACGCACAGCACCGCGTGCATTGCCATATGCCGTCTTTTAAAATTCCATCCCCCTCAAAGGCACTGTACAAGCTGTGCATTTCTCTTGCTGCGCATTCAGTGACACAGCCAATGTCGTTCATTCTAATAAAATAAGGCAACGAAACGGATGCACAATGATGAATTCGTAAGTACAGGTGACATGTGTAGACATGACAAACATTGATTTTCGTACACAAATACAAGGGAATGATTGCGGATATGACACGGTGCTGGTTTTCCACTGGCACTTCATTATTTGCACCAATTAGCAGAATCTATGTATGATAACTCAACCGAAAAACAACACATTCAAAAGCAACAGCTCGGAAAGGGTTATGCACGTGTGTCAATACATGCCAACACGTGTCGATGAAAACAAGTTCCTCAAAGGTCAGTCACACCGGTCTCACGTTAACGCTGTTATCGATAACCATGTTTAGCTATCTCTCATGCTAAGACAGCTTTTCTAAAACTCACTTGAGGATCGCTCACCACTTAACCAAACTAACAGAACTTTCTAGCGAACTTGACAGTAAGCATGGACCATAAAACTTACAGTTAACCTTTGCTGAAAAATGAGGAATTGCTGAATAAACAAGCCTCACCGAATTTCACCATTCATAAAACATGACGCTATTCATGTGAAAACCAAACAAGTTCTGACTATACGAAGGGATGCTACAATACATAAATGTCGACGAAAGAAAACCGCACATGAAATCTTGTAAATCTGTCTTTTGAAATAATTTCAGCTTGAGTTATCTGCCAGAAAACTTGCACAAAATTTTTTCAGCCACAAGTGACAAAATCTGCCGATGAAGATGCTGGGGACGTACAGTTTCTTCTGTAATCTGATATTTTCAGAGGCATAATCGCCCAACATACGACACTGCCAATAAGATCACGTGTAAGCATCAGCAAGATTACGTATAAATCGTCTGAAATTAGTAAAGCTTTCAAAACTCCATGGGAAGCCCAGGGACCCTATCCCAAAACAGCATATGAGGAAATTAGCAAGGCATTCCTTACAGAATCATCTGAACATGCCCAAAGTTTCTTTTCCTCAGAAAAACAACCGGGAAAATACAAATGACTAGCTGCAGGATTCGAGATTCATTAAGTCAGGGAATCTGAAAAACTAACAAAGTTCACATGTTATAAACATTTCATCACTCACCCGATAATAACAATGTGACTCATTTGGTTTGTGCACGCTATGTAACACAGCTGACAAGTCCTAAGTATGTGGACGCACATTACGTATTACCTAACAAGGGGCTTTCCAACATTCGCTGAAGGCTTTTCTTTTTCTTATTAGCTGCTCACACTAACAGTTTTTGTGTTATGCATCTTGCTGAAATATTAATGTAAGAGCAGAAGCAGCATTAAGAAATTCAGAGAAGTTTCAGTAATTAGTTTGTTTCCAAACCATCTTCGATTGACCAGCAATCATATACATGCACATATAACTGGTGTAATGACCAAGTTGGCATGGTGCTTCCATATATTAAAGTGCATAGTTAAATGCAATGATTATATGAGAAACCACTGG
>JALIZH010020122.1:0-16452 GCA_030522465.1 Rhipicephalus appendiculatus
CTAAGACTCAGACTCAGGGCTCTATCTGAGTCTGAGTGAGTCGACTCATGAGCCCGTTAGAGTACTATTAGCTGTTTTGTCCAAGGTGTCAGTGCTTTGTAGCACCAATATCTCACATAAACGGTGCTATACTTGGCGCTTTTGATCTCTTATCTTTAAATACGAGTTATCAGTGGTTGGAATCCACTAAGGACATTTTTATGGAAAGTGATGACTCAGACGAGATGTTTTTGACAAGACCTTCCTTTGAAAGAGAATGGGGAGAGGTCAAGCCACCACACCCCCTTTGTAACTCACGCATCTGTTCAATTAATATCGAGCTGCCGTATGAACGCTACTGCGTTGATGTGTGAGTAGACATATTTAGCATGAACCTGAGCCGACATAAGGCTGATAGTAATGCTGATATGACGAGATAGGACGTAGATAGGACGAGATCAAGGCAAAAAAATGTGGAGCTCACTCAGACTCACTCATGAAATATACCTCGCCATTAGGGCTCACTCGGACTCACACTCATCAAAGTGTTCCTCAGTCGGACTCACTCGGACTCAGACTCACTAAAAAAGGGGGGACCCTTAAGATTCGCCTTCAAGAGTTGAACGCAATAGCGATATCCTGTCTGTAGTGCCACAGCCTCCAAGATTTTCCTTGCCTGCCGGATGACCGCGAAAAGTCCGTCGTCTACGGCGGCGCCACTTACGTTGGGAAAGTCACCATATTGAAGGGAAGCGACAACCGCCATGAGGCAGTAGGCAACCATGGCACGGCGCGGCTGCAATACAGCAGCAGCCGACGACCGAAGTTGTCCGCGCTCTCGTGAAAATAGCGGTTTGGAGCGGCGGTTGCGGGTGGCAGCAGACGGTTTCTTTTTTGAAAGCCGCAGAATTGAAAACATCGTTGTGAATGTTTCACTGCCTTCTCTGAGTTTTTCATCGCAGCTGTATCGCCGAAAATGCAAAGTTTCTTTTCATGAAGTCAAGATTTTACACAGGAGCATTGAAATAACGTAAGTATTCACTATTGGAGCGGATTAAATAGGATTGAATAGTGCAGTGAAGTTCGCTACGACTGTGTCGCCGTTACACTTACTTTATTATATAGCCTAAAGTTCAATATGTGCGCTGAAATCGCACTTCTTGCATACAGTGCATTCAATTAACGTGCGATCGAAGTTTAAGATTGGACATTTGCAGCTTTTTGAAGCATTCATTGTGCGCATCGACCAACGCATCGACGAAGTTATGTTTTGTAAAGCGTAATAGGGTGCAAAATGCGTCGGTTCATTAGTAGTCCGTTTACAGTTGTCAGTTACTGTAAAAAAATGTTCTTGTATATGATTTTAAGAAATGGGAGAGACAAAACAATACTTTCCTTATATTTTTGAGGGCAGGAAGGCATACTGTGGTGTGCCCAACTGGAAGTCGGATGGGGAAAAAAAAGTGCCGGGTGTATCTAAAGCACTTTTCGTGGTTCCGGCTTAGAAAAGTTCTTCGAGAACGATGTCAACACCACACCAATAAAACACGTCAGATAAGTCCGTGCTAATCATCAGTCATGATTTGAACGGAGGAACTTCGACGACCGATGTTATTGCAATAAATGATTATTTATACAAGTGGTTGTGTCGCAATTTATTTATTGATTACTATGACGAGCGATGGTTCTTTTACTTTCTATAGCACTACAAATAGTATGTGTTTCAAATTTTCAAAAGCGACGTCGCACTGGTGTAGTGCATCTGTCGAGGACCATAGCAATAATAAGAACATGTGGGGTTTGATGTGCAAAAGCACGGCATGATTGTAAGAGTCGCTGTAGTGGGGGGGACTGCGAATTAATTTTCACTCATAGTGTCCTTCGTAATGCAGCTGAACCTAAGTTCACGTCTCTTTACTTCTCCCGTCGCGGCCTAAAACTGAATAGTTCATTCAATGCGCATTTTTCGGAAATACGCAGGCTATTTTTTTTTTGGCTGATTACATTATGACCGGCAAACAAAAAAAATATTTCACCCTGATGCCAAACATCACAGTCACTCACACTTTGTTTGACAATCACCGTACACGTGATTGTGGGATTGTCACTCGTACGAGCGCACATACTAGCGAACTTTCAAAAAGCGCGCCTTAGACCCATACGTAAGTGGCGCCCTCGTCAAAATTTCGCCAACGACCGCTTAAACTAGCTAAATTGATAGTACAGTAACATACAATTGCATTTACACGGTTTTAATACTCTTTAGATAATCTTTTGCTGCAAATAAGAACCAAAAACGCAAAAATGTTCCTCAAGACAACCCTACGTGAGTGGCGCCACCGCCCCAGTTCCGACGACGGCCGCTTCCCATGTGATCGACGATAATCCGGCAGGCAAGGAAAATCTAGGAGGCTGTGCCACCCTCGGTAGTGCGTACTTCAATCACTTGGTGCATACTATGTAATGGGTAGCATGCTTTAAACCACGAGCAATTATGCGCGGGAAATGTTTTCGAACTTGCTATGCACCCACTACGTGGTCTTAAGGGAATACGTGCAGTAACGTGTGTGCCTTTTGTAATGGGTGGCCGGCTTTGAACCACGAATGTCATGATGATATTCACATGTTCTGACGCCCGATGGCAATGTACGCTTTTACCACGCAATATTACTGCGACGTTACATGTTGTATTCTGACGCCAGTATACAAGACGCGTGTGTTTGTAAAGCATGAAAGTTATTTTCACCAAGCAGAGGAAGTTATTTTAAATGGAATTCAAAACAGAAGCGTGGCTGTGTTGTAGAACACTTGCTTGCCACGCAGCCGGCCTGGGTTAGATCCTCACTCGGACCCGGAATTTTTTGTTATTTATTTTATTTGCGTCTTTCTCGATTTTTCGGTCACGGACAAGATGATATTTCTCTCACAACGAACGACGCCGCCGCGGACGCCGACACCGACGCCGACGCCGGAATTTTTGTGAAACGAGCTCTTTAACGCTATCGCGTTAAAATTTTTCTCCACCGGACTCACTGAGACTCAGACTCACGGCTCGATCTGAGTCTGAGTGAGTCGAGTCATGAGTGAGTTTGCCGACCTATGTGTGTACGTGATTCCACACATGGCGAGTGCACCACTGTTTTGTGTGCTTACATGGCCAGCTGTATTTACAAACAATCCCCTCTGGATCCTGCCTCCCTCAGCACTCTCTGAAATCGAACCTCTGATTCGGCACTATGAAACAACTTTAAACAATTAACTGTCGTGCACTCGGGTAAATAAGGTTTGTAGCCAAGATAACTGAGTAGACTCACTAGCCACTTCTTGCAACAGAAAAAAATTAGATGCCCAATTTTTGTATAAGTACTCCCTTAAGATTAATTACTAACTGGATTAGAACTTTCATGCACTTTGTCATGATGTAGAATGTACAGTCGCGCTGACTATGAGTGGCAACGTGGGAAGCGTGGCATCATAGGCTCAAAGACTGCACATAACTGAAGCTTGCCCTCATCTCCACAACTCGTTTAAAGGGGCCATGACACGGTCACCCAACAATTTGTAGTTTTCAACGAAAACTATTAGTAGAGAGCGTACTATGCCTATAGAGATTAGAAAACTGGGCCATAAAAGAATATTTCAGTGTAAAACAATCCCTAGAAATCGCCGGCTGTAAACTCCGCCCACCGCCGGCGACCTCCATTTTGCCATGGCGCATGTGACGTCACGTGCCGGAGAGAGCGGAGAGACAGGCTTCTTCTACCAAAGTTTGAGCCGCTGTAAATCGTTCAATTTCAGTGCCAAGCCGAAGAAAGCTAAATTACTTCGATTTGACACGGAGACCACGAAACGATATCGTTCACCGGAATGCAGACGCTCGCACAGCTGGTTGCTTGTTACGTCACAACTCGCGAGTGCACCAGTGTTGCCCGACTTTCAGGCAGCTCGCGTGTTTATCAAGATATTCAGTTATAAACTAGTAACTCGACAGAATGCGCTAAAATTTTGCCAAGCTTATTTGTGAACGAAGAAGGATTAACCCCTTTAACACAGATTATGAACGAAAATTAGGTGTCATGGCCCCTTTAATAATGTTTGCTCTACGTGCGAGTTTCCCCATGTTGCACTAAAACTTGAAACAGTGGAAACGTAATTGGCCTTGCTGTGTTTCTTTCCCCTGTGTAGCACATAAGGCTGGAAGCTTTCCAGGTTCTTAGTGCTCAGAACACGGTGAGAAACCTACACTCGCCCGAGCACTACCTCCCACTTCATACTACAGTAACATCATGAGCAAGCCCCCCCCCCCCCCAAGGTGAAAGATAATCGGACAAGATCTCGAGGGGGGGGGGGCTTGCTCGGTCCCGGACGTAAATTCAGTATGGAAGTGGAAGAGCCTTTAAGAAAAATGCAGACCTGTGCTTCTAATGAATTGCCCTATTGAATTACGCACGCATTTACTGTTTTTACAGACCCGGGGAGAATCCTTGTGTGAAATTTCATGTGTTATGACAAAAATATGTTCTTCCAAATGTTCATGAAATTTGTGACAACTCAGAATGCAACCTCAAGACACCACCCTGTAAAAGTGTTAAAAACTGTGCACATATATCAAGACTCTCAAAACATGGGTTCCTAGGAACTGCTGCTGCAGAATTTTGTAGCGGAGAACAGGTTGAAAAATAATTGTGGAAGGGGAGGGGGTGTGCTTGCTTGGTCATTGGCGCATATTTCAAATCTCCTGAAAAGTGGAAAAGGGGCGCTTGCTCGGTATTTTACAGTACCCACTCGGGATTGAAGCTGCAATGGAGGCACTAGTATTCACTTTTTTCACAGCAGCTCCTGGGCCGCACAAGAGGCCCATTGAATGTGACTGCCCGTTCAACCAAGGAACGCTTAGCCACCCATTCAGCTGTTCCATCTGCGAGTGTTCTCTTCGCACAATCACTTTACTGGGCTGCACTTTAGAGTAATAAAAAGCACACTTGTCTTGATATTTTTGTGTTTCAACAAACTTTGCTTAAATCACTACAGTCTGAACAAATTGGACACATATCACGATTTCTTATGAGAGCCTTATGCTTTGGAATGCAGCCCGACTCATGCAGTGACGTTCATGCATGCATAGCTTACTCGCCCCCCGCCTTCATTTGGGATTGGGAAGATAGGCTGCTGGTTGATTTGTACAGGGAATAAAGGTGGATGTGGGGTAATTCGCCATGTCTGTTACATGGTAGGGGTACTTGCTGCCAAGGACCTCAAAGGAGGATGGGTGACAATGGTGTAAATGAATCTGCACTCCAAGGAAGTGCACAACGAGCTAAGCCATGAACATAATTGAAAAGATGCCACAGACTAAGCATTTTAAAAACGGCTAATAAAACATTGTTTTGCCTTCATCATCCAAGATCTGGTCATTTTCGTTCTTCCTTTATTCCTTTATTTCCCTTCATCATAAAGATATGCTGCCATGGCTAGAATTCACAACATGAACCTCAAGCTGAGGGCTTCACTGCGACCACTAGTGCATACGTCTGCAGGGCTTATTTTCTTGCAATCTTAAATAGTGTTGTAAATCTCAAGCAACTTTTTCAAGGAATGCAAACTTTGCGTTCTCCTGTAGGTAACTTTCATTAAACATTTCTATTTGTCCTCAAAATTTATTTCTCTGATGACAGTATAGCTACATGACTGCTGCATAATTATATAGAATTAGTTTGCATAATGAAAATGACGGAATGGTGTTGTTGATTTGCAAGAGGTGTGAATATGGGCCAACTTGAACACATAACCAACTGTTTTAAACATCCTCCCATGAAGTTTAAAACTACTTGGCTGTTAATGTTCACTGGTGTACTTATCTTTTGGATTCAACAAATTTGAAAAAAAAGGGGACGCAGCAATCAGGAAGGCTCAGAAAAACCACACTGCTAAATAATGTCATGACGTCTGTGATGAACCAGATGTCCACATGAGAAAAACTAGGAGCAGGGCTTTTTGCACAGTAAGAATAAGCACTGTGCACCTACGCATAGGTAAGCTTGGTTTAGAGAAGAATTAAAATTAAGTTCTATGGTTTCATGTTGCAAAACTATAATCTGGTTATGAGATGCACTGTAGCAAGTGAGTCCCAAATTATTTTGACCTCCCTGCGTTCTATATATTCTGTCGGAATGCGTGCTACTAGGGCACTAGCACATATCACACCCATCATGATTTAACTGCTATGGTTGGGAATCAATCCTGTGATCTCATGCATAGCTGCACAACACGATTTCTCTCTGCCCATGTGACAGGATAGCGAATTGGAGATTTTTTTTTGTTATGTCCTACTTCATATTTTAATTAGAACAGCCACGTTGACTCTGCAAGGTTTAAAACTGGCACACGTGCAGACCAAAAAAGCATGTAGATGTCATCATTGGTATAGTGTCCTGTCCGAACAACCAGTATTGCTCAGATGCTCTACTGCTGAATGCTAATTCATGTCATTGTCTTCAACATCGGTTTAAAAAGAAACCTCCTTGCGGTGAATGGGAGGCGTGATCGGTTAATCTGTTTTGGCGTCTAGCATAGAACACAATGCAGGGTCAGAGTGAAATATGACAAAGGCAGGCACTATCAATACGACTTCCGAGGTTGTTCAAATGTCATTATTGAAATGCACAGGCACAAAGAACACGATAAATATGGTGCTACATATGTACATGCAACGAAGCGGAACCTCCATACTAAATATTTCAATTCAACGAGTTCTATCACTGTGGAAGATCACCAGCATTGCTTTTACTGAATGATATGTTATCCGTTTCACGAGATGCAAGAGAACACCTACTTATTTGAATTAAACTGTACCGTTTACTAAGTTGAGGCATTTGTCATTAGATCATTTGCAATGTGTTTTGTAATCTGTCCAAATGCATAGCACTTCAAACTGCAACTGTTCAATTGGAGGACAAGTATTCCCTTCATTACAGTGAAGTTCAATATGTTATGACACCATTCTGACATGCCAAAGGAAATCAGAACATGTGACCTTCTTGACTTCAAAAGCATTTGAATTTCCGGACATATAATGTTCAGGTATTAGCACTTTGTTATAAATGGATAGGAACGAAGTATATAAAGAGGAAAAACAGCGCATAGGATAACACTGGCCCGAGGCCTGCGACACTGCTCGAGACCTAGAAAAACAGGACTTTTCTGTGTGTTGGAGAAGGCTATTTGAACTTTATTGCCAAAGACTAGGAAAGCACTTTATTTAATCAGTAAAGAGAAGCCTTGCCTTGGTTTTCCACTAGGCAAGCTTTTTCTACTTGGCCATCACGGCCTCCTCTGGGGGTGTGAAAGCAACCAAGGATAACAGGTACTTTGACCTCCTCTAGTAATTTAGCCAGAAAAGCTCCTCCTTTGTTGGAGGTGCACTTATTTTCAAGTTGCAATACATGGCTGCACGAGAGGTATGTCGAATTCTTTTATTATGCTCCTGATGGTCATCAACGGAGGCCCCTACTGCTCTGCTCTGCTGTATATAGGCCTGCAAACACAGATACTTATGCAAGTACAAAATACCTGCACATAGTGACAGACTCCCAGTAGTGCTGTAATCACGCTGTCCCAGCCTTTAAAGGGATACTGAACAAAATTGGGAAAAACTGATCAAAACATTGAAACTCTACTCGGAAGACGTCATTGTTCAGATAAACAGTTTATTTCACAGATTTTTGAACAGTTGGCTGTATTTTTGGTGGATTGTCAGTGCGCGGCGGTTGGGGGGGGGGGATGTTGGATATGACCTGGAGGGACGAGGTGCGGGTGGTGTAAAACGCAACCGTTATAGAAATAAGGATAAGGCGCTGTGCAGAAAGGACTGGCGCTTTTAAGAACTGGGAGGGAAAAGTGAGCCACCATGCAGGGCAAGCCGTAAGTTAGGGAAGGAGAAAGTTCCTGGGTGTAAATGCGGGAAATGATAGTGCCATGTAACTTCTGATGGGGAACGAATGAATGAAAGTAGGCGGGTTGTTGATACCTCGGCTTTGTGTTTACTACAGTCGACATGTGCGTGGAAATTAAGGCAGGAATCAAAGGTGAACTCCTAAAATGCGAATGGTGTCCTGCCGTTTAAGATAGACGCCCTGTAGTCTGATGGAAGGAGGGCGGTGAGAGGTGCCGACGTGGCCATTATTAAATAATACGAAAAAAAGACTTCTGGGGGCTGACGGTAACCTTTTGGCATTGCGACCATTCAATAATCGATTCAAGTACTTGTTCTTATCGGGATTGTAGAGCCAAACGTGACAGAGCCGCTAGAAGTATGATGGCATCGTCAGCATAAGCCTGTATATATGTGTCAGGAGGTAATGGGAGATCAAAGAGACTATGGATAATTATGTTCTAGAGAAGAGGACTTAGGGGTGAACCCTGGGGACGGACGGGTGAGCGGATACCGAGCCTGTAGTGGACCTGAAGGTTATGGTTCTGGACGTGAGGAAAGATTGTAGGAGATAAAGATTTCGAGGACAGGCGTGTTTCCTCAAGAAGTGCAATACGGCGTCGTGCCAAACGCTGTCGAATGCGCCGACGAAGTCCAATGATATCAAGACGGCAGGTTGTTTGGCAGAACGGAGTGCGAGGATTTATTGCGGAGGGTGTAGAGTGCGAAGGTGGCGCTTTTAGAGTGGGTGAAACCGAATTGATGTGGATGGAGTAAGTTGTGAAGGGCTAGAAAGTAATAAAGTCGGAGGTTTCATAGACGTTCCAATATTTTACCAAATATTGAATTCATAACAATAGGGCGGTAGGCATTAGGGGAAGAAAGGGGACGACCATGCTTGGGTATAAAGACGATGCGGCCCTCCTTCCACACCGAGGGAAAGTGGCGTAGGCGGAATGCAGAATTGAAGATGAATAAGAAGTGAGGGTGGTAATGGAAAAGTTATTTCAGGAACGGGGCTATGAGGTTGTCGACGCCAGGTGAAGCACGGGTTTTTAGAGAGCGCACGACGTGGGAGACCTAAGAGAATGTGAAAGGGTAGTCGTTATGATGCCAGGGATAGAGGGTGTGACGAATAGAGCGGATGCATTTGTGATAGGGGGGAATCTGCATTGGAGTTGTCGAGACCAATGAGGGTACGAAGAAGTAAAGCTGCGGAGTAATGCAAATGAGTTCTACGGAATCCCGCAAAGTGGCGGAAGGGTTAAGAAAGGGAAAAATTGACAACCACCCGTTTGTAGCACTGTGATGTGCAAAGTGCGCGTTTGAAACGGGCGCGACACAAACTCCCCGAAGAAGACGACAACTCGCGACTGTAGCACGTGTGAGCGCGGCCACATCTGCCCAATGAAGAGCCTCCACGAGGATTTGGAAGAAGAGCCAAGCGTGCAGGAACGGCAGAGCCGGCAGACGTGGCTGAGTCGGGACCGAGAGAAGAAGGTGACCAGGGCGCGGGAGTGGCGGCCAGCAGAACTCCTGCATCAAGGTCGCTGCGGGCTCCCACCTTGGACACACACCCAACTTCTTCTCATCGTCTGGCGTTGGCCAGGCCAGCCCTCGTCTCCGGCTTCGTGTCCAAGCCTGCGGGCTGGCGAACGCCGCAAGGTCGCTGACCTCGTCTCGCCGGACGCTTCCTTCCCTCTACCGCCTCTACAAGAGTCAGCGTCTGCACCGCTTCTCCGCCGTCGCCGTGTGCGTGAGTGCGTCCACTCTTTGCCACCAAAGCCTCTGCTGCCAGCTCCGCGTCCCGTAAATCGTGAAACTGTCTTTTAGATGTGAAGCATCTTATGGCGAAGCTTAATCCGGTGGTGGTGGTGGTGGTGGTGGTGGTGGTGGTGGTGTGCCGCGTGCCCACCCTTACTGCGCATGCGCAAACAGTTAAAAAAAATAAAAATAAAAAACCTCCTCTCCCCCTCTCTCTCCTCTAGGCATCCCTCCCCGCGGCAACCACACCCACACTGCGCATGCGCCTCCCTTACTCTCTCCCTCTTACACTCCCCCCTCTCTCCATCCCTGCCCGCGGCGTCTAACTCCCCCCTGCGCATGCGCGTCCCCCCTCTCTCTCCTCTCCTACGCTCCCCCCCTCTCTCCTCTACGCATCCCTGCCCACGGCGTTCACACTCCCACTGCGCATGCGTGTCACCCCCTCTCTCTCCTCTCCTACGCTCCTCCCTCTCTCGCCTCGCGACGCCGACGCAGGCAGCGTCTGCTAGCGAGTTTCTTGGTTGAAAAAACCGACTGCTCGCGCTGCACAACCGTTCACTGGCCATCCCGTATATATGGCAATGGATCTTGACCTCCAAGGTGGTGCCAGTGGGAGATTTCTCCTGTGCGTTCTTGAACAATAAAAATTCGCAGCGTGCGCGTTAACTAAAAGCGGAGTGCGGGTCTCTGTGACCAGTCGGAGTCTTCTGTCTCTCATTGCCCATTAGCAGCGATTGGCATGTTCCAGTAGGAAACACTGCTCCATCACTGCCTGCTTTGCGCCTCCCCAGTTTTCTCTCCTGCGCAACGCTGCGATGAGCGCCAGCGTCAACGCCGCCGCCATTGTAAGCGTTAGCGCCCGCTGCTTCACATCTACACATGGTTCCCTTTAGCGGGAGATGGTGTAATTTTTTTCTTCTGAACAATTATTTCTACGCTCTGTTCGCGTCTTTTAACCACTTGTGATTCCTGTTAACTTCTTTCTAGCTTTGCATGCTTTGTTCTTTTGTGTGTTAGTTGTTTTCTTTTTTGTCTTGTTTAAATATGTTCAGTGTTGGGGATTTCGCGTGGACAAATGGTCTCGTCTCTCATTTCTCGACGACTTTTTCGTCATCTCTCATTACACGAACCTTACACGAGAGCTTACGGATTAAATAGCCTCGTCACAATTGGCTTCCGCGACAGGACTAGACCATTTGTGCCACATTTTTCCACACTAGGATAGAAAGATGAACAGGGCCGAACTAGAAGAGTTGGCGTGGCGCATAGGTCTAGAAGGCGCGGAAATGGTGGCTTGGTGCGAGGAACGCGAGAGGCGCATTCGCAAAGAGAGAGATGAGGAAATTGAGTTCGAAAAAGAAATGAGAAAGAAGGAAAGAGAAGTAGAAGAGCTAAGGGAAAGGACGTTTCAGTTGCGGCTTAAACTGGCGGACGGCCGAGAAGAGGCGCCAAAAAGGTATAGAGCGGCAGGTACAAGTTTCATGTCATAGTGCCAAGGAGCAGGTCCTCGATGTGTATTCCGAGGGTAGGACATTCACGAGCGAAGTCTCTCTGTTGGGTGGCAGTCTTGAGGACGCCAGCAACCACAGTCTAGGTATTGACTCTCTACAAGTCGATGACAGAGGCAAGGTGGAGAGCGAGGGTGAGAGCGAGGGCGAGACCAACCGAGATCTAGGGACGATGCTAAGTATGGCTTCTCTGGACTTAGCAAATGAGGCGCAGTCGTGTTCCTTGGATAGCAATGCGGCAGTACAAACTGGTACAGCAGAATGCACATTGATCGAAGAGGCACATAGTCCTCTAGACATCCCTGATGAAAGAGAAGTAGATGGTTCCAAGGAGTGTATTATCGAAGATTGTGAGGTGATTTTTGGAAAAGACGCCAAGTCTCCAGTGAGTCAAAGAAGTGTCATAGCAACGTGCGTATGCCCGGTAGAGAACTCTAATGCGACAGTCGTAGAGTCTTCCTGCGTACCACAGGCAGTAGTGACCGAGGACACAGGCATGGTTGATGACCATACAGGTAGCTCGCCTCAATATAGCGCGATGCTTATTTCATGTCAGAGTAGGGAGTGTAGCGTTCCTTGCGAAGAGCAGGAAACGACTATCCAATCATTCAGTGTGGAAAACAGAGACGGGTTAGATGAAGGGGCATGTGACCTGTGCACTAGCAGTGGGCTTCAGAGTTGCACAGATGTTGTTCAGGATGATTTGAGTAAAGATACAAGAGCTAAGTTTTCTATCGTATCATACGAGGCAGCAGGTGTTCCAGGCGAGATGCTGAAGGCATTGGAGGCGCATCGGCCAAGGAGAGGTGTTAGAGTGCGGGAATGAGACATTCGAGCAATACCGACTAGGTGCTCATGGTCACAACGCATTCGATCCTATGGCAGTCGCAACCAGATTGAGGGCACATTTGACTCTAGCAAAGGCCGGGTTCTTGAATGGGAGAAGTATCCGAACATTTCCGTGGAGAGCCGCAGACAGGCGTGTCCTCTAAGATTTTACGAAACTTTTTCACAGCTTTTGTGTCATGGAATGAGAAAAAGGAGATCGCGTCTTGTGTGGGACGCGATCACCTGAGATAATTGAAGCTAACCGACAGCTGCATCTGGATTTTGACTACGGACATGGAATGATATTGTTTGTACACATTTGTGTTTTAAACTGGCATTTAGCGTGAAGTGTGACGTGTTTACAGTTTTGGGCATGACGCTGCAGCTATGAAGTGCATTGTGCTCGACTCAACCTGATAATTTTTACGTGAGCGTTCGAAGTACGAGGGTGTGTTCCTTTAAGATTGCAGGGGACCTTGGGCAGGACGTATGTTGTGTGTGGCGAAGCGCGCACTTATCGACAGTTTTTTTCTTTGGAAAAGCTTCTCGAATGGGGGGGGCTTTTGTGATGTGCAAGTGCGCGTTTGAAAAGAGCGTGACACAAACTCCCCGAAGAAGACGACAACTCGCGACTGTAGCACGTGTGAGCGCGGCCACATCTGCCCAATGAAGGAGCCTCCACGAGGATTTGGAAGAAGAGCCAAGCGTGCAGGACGGCAGAGCCGGCAGACGTGGCTGAGTCGGGACCGACAGAAGAAGGTGACCAGGGCGCGGGAGTGGCGGCCAGCGGAGCTCCTGCATCAAGGTCGCTGCGGGCTCCCACCTGGACGCACACCCAACTTCTCATCGTCTGGCGTTGGCCCGGCGAGCCCTTCGTCTCCGGCTTCATGTCCAAGCTGCGGGCTGGCGAACGCCGAAAGGTCGCTGACCTCGTGTCGCCGGACGCTTCCTTCTCTCTACCGCCTCTACAAGAGTCAGTGTCTGCACCGTGTGCGTGAGTGCGTCCACTCTTTGCCACCAAAGCCTCTGCTGCAAGCTCCGCGTCCCGTAAATTGTGAAACTGTCTTTTTTTCTTCTGAACACTTATTTATACGCTCTGTTCGCGTCTTTTAACCACTGGTGATTCCTGTTAACTTCTTTCTAGCTTTGCATGCGTTGTTCTTTGTGTGTTGTTTTCTTTTTGTCTTGTTTAAATATATTGAGTGTTGGGGATTTCGCGTGGACAGATGGTCTCGCCTCTCATTTCTTGATCACTTTTTGTCATCTCTCATTGCACGAACCTACACGAGAGCTTACGGATTAAATAGCCTCGTGACAAGCACGAAGCCACAAGGAAATCCATACGGATTTCTCAGAAAGAAAAGCTTCTTAGTTGCCGGAAAATTCGTCCTGGTCCGGGGTTTCAACCCGGGACCAACGGCTTTCCGTGGCGGTCGCTCTACCAACTGAGCAAACCAGGAAGCTAGCATTTGGCAGCGCGAGGGCAAATTCATCGACTATATATATATATATATATATATATATATATATATATATATATATATATATATATATATATATATATATATGGTCAAGTAGACACGCGTACGAAGCGATTTATTGGCGTTTCGACCGCGGGTCCGGCCTTCATCATTCCGATGAAGGCCGGACCCGCGGCCGAAACGTCAATAAATCGCGTCGTACGCGTGTCTACTTGACTGTATATTTTTACCCGGACCCAGAATCACTTTTTTAGATGTGAAGCATCTTATGGCGAAGCTTAATCCGGTGGTGGTGTGCGGCGTGACCATCCTTACTGCGCATGCGCAAACTCTTTCAAAAAAATAAAATAAAAAGCTCCTCTCCCCCCTCTCTTCTCTAGGCATCCCTCCCCGCGGCAACCACACCCTGACTGCGCATGCGCCTCCCCTCCGCTCTCCTTAGGCATCCCTGCTCGCGGCGTCCACACTCCCACTGCGCATGCGCGTCCCCCCTCTCTCCTCTCCTACGCTTCCCCCTCTCTCCTCTAGGCATCCCTGCCCGCGGCGTCCACACCTCCCACTGCGCATGCACGTGCTTCCCTCTCTCTCCTCTCCTACGCTCAGCCCCCTCTCTCGCCTCGCGACGCCGACGCAGGCAGCGTCTGCTAGCGAGTTTCTTGGTTGAAGAAACGGACTGTTTGTGCTGCACAACCGTTCACTGGCCACCCCGTATATATGGCAGTGGATCTTGACCTGCAAGGTGGCGCCGGTGGGAGATTTTTCCTGTGCGTTGTTGAACAATAAAAATTCGCAGCGTGCGCGTTAACTAAAAGCGGACTGCGGGTCTCTGTGTCCAGTCCGAGTCTTCTGTCTCTCATTGCCCAGCAGCGATTGGGATGTTCCAGTAGGAAACAACCGTCCATCACTGCGTGCTTTGCGCCCCCCAGGTTTCTCTCCTGTGCAACGCTGCGATGAGCGCCAGCGTCAACGCCGCCGCCAGTGTAAGCGTTAGCGCCCGCTGCTTCGCATCTACACATGGTTCCCTTTAGCGGTGGATGGTGTAATCTTTAAGGCGAAAGCCTTTAATGTCTCATGCTCACGTCCGTCCGGTGTCCGTGCAACCTTCGTCCGGCGTCCGTCCGTCCGCCTGTCCGTCCGTCTGTCTGTCTGTTCGTCCGTCCGTTCATCCGTCCATGTCCGTCCGTCCGTCCGTCCGTCCATCCGAGCTCTGGCACTGAGCCAGGTGGCCGCCGGGATGCGCAGACGGACGCCGGTCGCGTCGGACTCTATAGCGCTCGCGCTTTGCTTGCGTAGCGTCGCTGTGACCAGAGTTTGCAATCATTCTGACCGACGCCGTCTCAATGGACCCAGGCGTTCACGGAATACACTTTCCAATTTACAAAGGGTCCGTCAACTTAAGAGATGGAACGCGGATGGCGTTTGCACGATGCGCAAAGCGCGAGAAAATACTAACGCATGCGAACGGAGGAAGATGAGTCTCGCGTCTCGCTGCGATTCGCGGTAAAAAATTAAAGAAAACACGCACCCATTACGTTTGTGTCTTATGCCACTGAGAATGTAAAAAAAAAGACATGGCATAATCAGTGGAATGGCCACACGCTTTCGCCGAACACACTTTGGAATGTACAAAGTGTCCTTCAATTTTTTGTCTTAGAATGACCTGCATGGTGTCCGTCAATGACAGTGTTCCCGATTTTGTTGTTATGCTCCTGCAGGTGAACGTTGAGGCATCAGCCAGTCTGGACAACGTACTGCCTACCACATGAAAGATGAATTCTGTGAACCACGCCTCTTGTGCAGGAAACGTAAGCGTTTTTGTGTCTGATGGAGCAAACAGGTTTCCGCTTCCTTGTCGGAGAGCTCAACTTACACAAACTTAAAAGCTTGTTAGGTGCTGAAAACACAACCTTTTCTCTAGAACGCTGCCCGACATTCTCTAATTCTGAGACAAGTTGTAAAGGTACGGGATTACAGCCACCTTTTCCTTGGCTTGATTTTCTTTAGCGGTTCTCTCAAGATCCGCCCTGTGCTCTTCACTGTGACTTGTGACAGACTTCCTGTTACGATGCAGACCTTCAGCGACTGAGACAATGACACGCCTAGGGTAGCCTGTTGCCTCCAAACATGCCACTTGTTTTTGGAGGCTTTCATCCACCAAGTGTACGCACGACTTGCAGAGAGCATTTGACGAAAAAGAAAGCGTGATGTTCATTTTTATAAGCTTTGAGTGCGCAGGTGAGTACTTTATGGGCGGCTTGTTCGCTCTTGGTTCGTAGAGCCAACACACGTGATCATCATTAAAATGCGATCTCAAATCTAAAAACCTAATGCTGAGCTGTTCGGAAAATTCCGTAGTAAAACTGAGCGACGTAAAACATTGAATAAAAGACGCAAGAACTCGCGTGACGACAGGCTTGGTACAGCCCAGACATTGTACACGAGAGTCGACTTATGTTGTTTTTTACAATAACAATTACCTGCAGAAGCAGGGTGTTTGCATCGGATCGTGCATAGCACCTATTTTAAGTCATATGTTCTTTGCTCGATGTGATCAGGCTCTCTCTAAGCAGCTGGGTGACCTTGGTCTTGTAAAAATATTGAGGTACGTAGACGACTACTCGGCTTTTTTAGATCCCCGCAGGGGCGTCGGCGCAAGCAGGCGTTTGGTGTGTGGCGACACCACGGACCCGAGCTAACGGGGGGTTTCTACTCCCCCTCCGACGCCCAGCCGTGCGTGGCTTAGCCGTGTCTGGGGGAAAAGGGGATCCTGGGGGTTGAGCCAACACCGGGTGTTTGGACCTTTAAGGCCCCCCGGCGGAGGCAACACACCCCTTTGTCCCTAGCTTCACGTAGACGGCACCCCTGGGCTGACCCACCTAGGGGAAATTGGCAGTCGCCTTTTCCTGTCTCTCTCTCCCTTCATATTCGTCTTTCTCTCTCACTTTTAAACTTTCCTGTCCGC